>VZRH01003998.1:345829-404478 GCA_013397555.1 Urocynchramus pylzowi
AAAAAAGATGGGGATGATGGGCACATTTACTCAAATAAACTGCAGCAAATGCCCAGCTGATGGTGGTGACTGCAGGAACAGAGACCCCAGTTCTACACCTGCAGAAGAAATTTCCCCTTGCTGTGGTTATTTGAGTCTCCTAAATCCCAAGGACTGCGGGAGGACACCCTAAACCCACAGCAGCATCTCAAATTCCATTTCCTGCTAAATGAACTATAAATTTTTTATCTGGTTTTATAGGCATCACTCCCTATCATTTCTCCAGCAGTTGGTGCCATCACCACCAAAGCCAGAGCTCTTCCTGCCTGGGATTTTGTAGGAAATGCACTGAACACTTTTGTATAATCAACGTCTTCCTGAGGGCTCTGAGCAGAATAGATGCAGCACAATCTATCTGGCATCTTTTTAGCTTTTTTTGCAGTTGTAAATCTCACATGCTCTTTATTTCTGCGTTAAAGAAACAGTTTAAATACCAAGTTTGTAAATCAAGCACAGTTCATTAAGCACCAAAGACTCCCACTGACTCAGATGCAAATTTTGTACTAATGTTAGAAATGCTTGGAAACCCACTGCTTCCCAGACCTTTCCCTGAATTTCTCTTCACCCTCCAGACTTCCAAAGCAGTACCTTGCCTTCAGAACATTCTGCAAATCTCAGCTGCAGGCCTATGCAGTTAAGAGCAGTTCTCATTTTTACTGAGCTTTCCCTTGACAAACAAGTGATTTCTTAAAACTGGAATGCTAAGCCACATAACTTTCAGTACTGCAGGTTTTTTCCACCCAGGTATTTGTGGAACTGCAATGTTTTTAAAATAAATATATGCCATAAATACTTTCAGATATATGACATTTCTGCACAAGTAGACACACAACAGCCTAACAAAAATCCAGTGCAAATAGTAAATATCTTGTATTTTAAACAGCACAGAACATCCTCACAAACTCCCACATCAGGCGTTGATTTATTAACCTAATTTTCAAAAGAACCAAGTGCCTCCTTGCAGCTCCTGTTGGCTCTGCTGGGGAACACAAACACTAATGAGCATGGAAAATGAACAATATCTGTACGCACATGCCTGCGTGTGCATGGATGAGGAATTCCATATCCCCTCTAGAGTAGGGCACATTTTGCCAAAAGGCCTTAATTAAAAAAATAAATCTCATATTCCAGATACCTTCATGCATGACGTTCTCAGAAGGCAAAAAAAAAAATCTGCTAATTACGAAGGAGGAACTTGATTTTTAATGTGATCCTTTTGAACCCCAACTTCAGGAAACATTTAATTTTTGGAAGGCTGTATTGATTAAGATGCATTGGTCTTTTATGGCAGTGAGTAATAACCCAAATTCTTGGAGTGTATCCTGAGAGTATTGGCAAAACAAGCAGTAATGAACCTGAGGGAGGGGCTGCTGTGACAGGGGCAGAGCGACAGGAAAATGAAATGCAGCGCAAGGACGGCTGAAGTGAGAGAAAATAAAACACTGCTTTTTTCCTCCTTTATTTTAGAACCACTTGAAAATAAACTTTTATTAGAGGAGCCATTTCTGGACTGTTATGTCACTGAAGTGACTTGATTTAGATACAGAACTCCTTGTGAGGAGCCTGGAGGAGTTGGGGTCTGTGCTGGTGCTGTCTCCTCGTTTGACCCCGGGGCTTTGCTGCTGACAAACACAAAGCTCTGGGAACCACTTTGATTTGATTTGAGCTTGTAAGATCAGTAAACAGCTGCACCTTCTCACAGAAGAGCAAAGGATTAGTCTGGAATGGGAGAATAGAACATTTTCTACCCCTCTCTAAAATGCGCTTCCAGTAAATTTAAAAAAATATATAAAAAAAAGGTTTCTATTTCTCTTAATTTTACCTCTGTGTAGGCAAGTTTCTAAATAAAACATGTTAAATATAAATCCATTTGTGTTTGACCAAAGTCTTTCGTATTATTTATGGAGAGTCCCCTTTGTGCAGGAATATTGAACAAAGTCTGTTGATTGCAGAGTTCTTTTTATTTTCCTGAATGGTCCAATCATGCTCTTGGCACACAGAGAGACAAGTAGCAGATGTTAAACAGAACTCTGAGGGATTGATACATTTCTCCTAAAAGTTACAGGACTGCTTTTATTTCTAGTGGGTTTGGGGTTTTTTTTACTATCCTTCTATCTTTTTTGGTTCTGCTTCTCCCAAAGTCTAAATATCTAAGTATTTTGACTCCTATCCTATTTGGTATTAAAGAAGAGTATTGACTTCACTAAATTTCAAAGCTGACAAGTGAATTTTGATAGAACAAGATCAACATGACAGAAAAACTCCCTAAAAATTTGAGAATAACCACAAAAATCAAAACCTTTGGTTATTAAAATTCTTATTTTTCTTTCTCGAGGGAAGTAAAAATAATATAGTTTTAATATAGTTTAGTATACTTTAAAAAAGGGAGTGCCATTAATATGCATTGAGGAATGGGACTTCAGGCTTCAGATTTAACAATCCAGTATCTCTACTCATAACTAGGTCAATCTGTAGGTACTAATATAGACCTTGGAAAATAAAAGTGGATTTTGACTAAGAAAGAATTTCACAAAGCTGTTTATAAGAAGGGACGCCCAGGTCTTCTTCCTGCTGCATGGTAAGATTGTAGGACTCAAATTACCCTTAATTAAACACAATTTTTGCAGGAAGGAAATAATTTAGGATAATCCCAGATTTCAAATTATTCTAAAGGAAAAAAGTATTCTCAAATAAAACCTGGGACAANTCTTTAATTAAACACAAATAATTTTTGCAGGAAGGAAACAATTATTTAGGATAATCCCAGATTTCAAATTATTCTAAAGGAAAAAAGTATTCTCAAATAAAACCTGGGACAAAGAAACTAAGAACCTTCTCCACAAACATTCCATGTATTTATGCATGGCCTATTTAACATAGGTTTTCTATATATTCTCATGCCAGTCTGTTCCCAACTCCCTCAAACCTCATCACTGCAGTCAGGTTGCTTTTTATCCTATTTTTGGACAGGGTAGATCAGAATTTTTATACATCTTTACTTGTACATACACACTAAAAGGAACCATTCTCTGGTGCTCACTGGAGCCCCTGTCCAATCAATCATAATTGGCTTTTCATTCCAAGAAATCAGACTCTCAAACTGCACCTGCCTGTGATTTTCCAGGTCACTTTTCCCACTGGAATGACCAAAGTCCATCTTAAAGATGGAGGAAAAAGCTTTTTATTCCTTTTCATGTATTTTTACCCAATCTCTGGCAACACAAAGATGAAGAATATTGACCCCATGGACTCCAGTCTGTGATTTACTATTCCCAGCATTGTAATTAGACACCAAGTGCTCAATTTAATGATAATAAAGCAATTAGGTGGAAAGGAGAAAAGGCTATTTGCAGACCAAAGATGGAGCATTTCTCATCTTATTATAACTTTTATAAAAAGAATGAAGACCTTAAGATTCAGAAAAAGCCTTTTCAAGAGAGATTACTTAGAAATTGCTTTTAAAAATTATACTGTTTCTATTAAGTTTAGTTGTAAGACTTTCTTTCTGATAAACTCTTTAATTAATGTCCCTGAAGCTAATAATTTACTACATTCTACCAGTACTTCACTGCTAATATGGTCTAACCTAAATAATAACCAGCTTTCAAAAAACTCCAAGTTTTGAGCTTTTGTTTTCTTTTTCTTCTTTTTTTCCTTTCCTAAAAAAAGAAAGAAAAGTAGCCAAAGCTATGCAGACACTTCTTACAGCTATTTTTGTAGAGGCTTTTATCTCCTTTCTGGTCCGTTCTCTGCTGGTCTGATGCTCCTGTTGCCATAGAAACAGACCTGAAGGTGCTTTGATACAGATTACAATGGTGTTCCCAACACTGAGACATTTCTGTCATCCTCAGTTCAGCAGGTACCGTTCTCATGGGGACAGAACGGAAAGGGAATAAATCAATCTCTGACTTTTCCATCAATTAAGTTCTCATTAGCAGAATTTATGATATGCTTCTGCCTTTAGTTTATGAGCTCAGACTGATCACTGGTACTTTAAGGACTGAGGTTCATTAATTACACAGGCCATGCCACAGTTAATTTATTTGCAAGGGAACAGCAAAAATCAAATTATGAAGGGAATCATGACTGGCATCATGTTAACTTCAGCAGAAGCATCAGGATTTGGTTTTTCAGCACAGGTAAGGCACCAATCCCTTAAAATCTGTTTGCATCAAGTTTCATTGGGCTGCTAGAAAAACCAGATCAGTTGTAAAATGACAGAATATTAAGATAACACTTAATACACATTCCCTGAAGTCATTGATTACTTCAAGACAAATCCTGTCTTTTCCAAAGGCTGAAGAAAAATCCGTGAGCTATTTGGATCTCTTCAGAGTATAACCCCAATAATGGACAGTGACAATTAGAAAATACAAGAACAATGGCCAAGAAGGAAACCAAACTGTTCCTGTTCATGCAGAGCTTCCTTGATGCTTTCCCAGCAGCTGATAGATAAATGGAGCTGCAGTGGAAGAGGGTGGCAGCTGCTCCCTTCCCAGCCAGGATGTCCCCACTCCCCTCCCTGCTTTTCCTCGCTCTCTCATCGCTCTGTTCCAGGGTCACAACACCTCCATAAAAGAGCTTTGCTCCTTCCTAAGAGTACAAGTTGTTCTTTCCTCCCCACCCCCAGTGGAGCTTCACTGGAGCTGTGATTTACACCAGGGAGCTGAGGCCACACCACTTCAACTCCGCAGAGATCAGCAAACTTCTCCAGCACCCCGAGGACAGAGCCCCAGCCATTCCCAGAGATGGGGACACTCTGGTGACACATTAAAATCACTCTGAGCATATGGGATCTGCAGTGCTTTTCAAAATTAGCCCACTTCTTTTATTCCAAATTAAGATTGAATCTAATTTTGGTGCAAGAACTGCCACCTCAACGAACAGACAGTGCTAAAAATTGCCAGCATTCTGCAAGGCTCTCTCA
This sequence comes from Urocynchramus pylzowi, assembly GCA_013397555.1. Taxonomy (NCBI): domain Eukaryota; kingdom Metazoa; phylum Chordata; class Aves; order Passeriformes; family Fringillidae; genus Urocynchramus; species Urocynchramus pylzowi. The sequence continues at coordinate 350,796 of VZRH01003998.1, forward strand.
GTGGTCTGTCTGTGCCTCTTCTAGCTACTGAGTTCAGTGTGCCATAATCACTCTTTTTTATTTTAAAACCCACATAGTTTTGGGGGTGGAACATGATAGAAATGTCTATGGTGCATTTTACACATGATATCTCATGTAACAAAATAGATTATTAGTAATTCTAATTAACCCCCCTAACCCCAAATATCAGCACATTTGCACAGAGTTTAGATTGACACAACAGACTTTTGCCAAGGGGAAACGAAAGACTAGGAAAATTGACAAACAAAATTGACTAGGAAGTAATGAATCTCAGCCCAAATTGCACAGAACTCAATGTATTCTTAACAACTGGAAAATAAGTGCTGTTGGACTCATGCCAACTTCAATTTGGGGAGTTAGATAGAGATTTGATGGTGAAAATCAGCACCCATGAGTTGCTGCCACCACAACTGCCTATCCACAAGATTTCTTTTTACTATTGGGAATAACTTAGCTGTGAGTTCTCCTTTTCTAGTCCCACTGCCTAATTGTTCTGCAGTGCTAACTTGTGAAAATCAGGGATATTTTTAGGTTCATCATTTATATACATTTCCTAACTGTCTGAGCAGGCAGAGCTCAGTTCAGTGATTAACTCTTACCAGCATCACCTATGTCATATTATATATTGCACAGGAAATGGCTATAAAGAAAAGTATAAAGTCTAACTTTATGATATAGCTATTCAGCACTTGCACTGTTCTGGATTGGGAAAATAAAAAATATACTCCTTATAAATAAAAATCTATGAACTTTCAAATCTCAGAGGCTGAAACAAAAATCTGAACTGCACTCCCAGTGTCTCAGGCATCAACTCCATGAACTGAAAGCCTGAAGGGCTGCAGTGGAGGATGTGAGCAAATGTTCCTTTGGAGTAACACACTGTGCAGGCAGCCACCCACCATGGATTTCCTTCCCATGGGGTGTTCAAGGAGAGGATTCACACAGCTCCTTTCACACTGCAGGAAAAAGTTTCCATGCAGATGGACACAGGGAGAGAGAGAGCCAGTTCGGAGATTGGGTTACAGGGAAAAGGTGGGGATTACCAGTAGTTATAAAAGTTCATGAACCTGTTCCTTTGTAATTTAATTCTGCTTTTGCTGAAGATTGTTCACTGTAGCTAAAAGCCATTTCAGCTGCAATAAAAGGAGTCTGTGCTTTAATTTAGGAATAGAAGGTACACATGTTTTCTCGGGGGATGATTAATTCAAACACATTCCAGCACAAGAACTGCTCTCAGGTAACCTGGGAAGATGCTTGCAGCTACTTAAAAGAAGGCATTTAGGAGAGCAGTGCCACAAACCTCTCAGTACAGGCAGGGATGGGCAATGCCATAACCTCTGTGCTCAGAACCTCCTCCCAGTGCTGGAGGAAAATGAGCGCAATATATCCTCAGGATGCACAGAGCCCTTTTGGGCAGGTTTCCTTCTTTAATTTCTCTGTCTTCCATTAAAAAGAATCTTACCTCTGCACTGATTCTGTTCAAATTGGAATTTCATTGTCAATATAACCACACCTTGTAATGAGCCACTGTCACACAGCACCGTGGAAAAAAACAATTAAAACATTAGAAAACCAAGCAACTTTCCCCCACTATTAAATTTTAGGGCTTTGAAGTCAAAACCATAGGCACGAAACCTTTATTTCTCCATAAACTGCTCTGGATACTCTTCAGAGATTCAAAAGTCAGGGTAACCACAAGAAAAAAAATGCTTATTTTTGTAAGAAAAATTATCTTGCTGTCCTGTAAAATTTGTTTTAAAGTACCTGTGATAAATAATAGAAAGAATAAAAATTTTCAGCTCCTTCAGTATCACTTACTGCATTGACTGTGATCATGCTGATTTTGTTATCTAGGACATGCTTTTGGAGAAAAGGCTGTGATAATATAACAAGGAACACCATATTTTGACAAAAATATGCTTGCATTGTAATTGCTTTTATTAAGAATATTACCTAATAATGAATATTACCTAATAGTTATCTAAGAATATTTTCTAATAATGTCTATTGCAAATAAAATCAATGTGATTAATAATTATCATAATTAGAAACCACAGACATACAAACACTTCGAGTTGTTTCCTTAATCTATAAATAGAGGGGGCTTTATATTTTCTGTTTAGGGAATGCAATGAAAAATTGCATCAGAGCTGTTTAAGGATCACTTCCAAAAATTCATACAGGCTTCTTTTTAAGAGAACATTTTTGTTAATCTGGCGAGCAGTGAACTGTTTGTTGCCAGGGCTCCCTGCATTTGTGTATCTTTTGTGATGAAGCAAGAAGGTTTTCATCTTAATTAAAAAAATATTTCGGGGACAAGATTGCCTATTATTCAAAATTCAGATTAGCAATAAAACCTGCCCCCCAAACCTTAGTGAGAAATGGTTGGATTTGATGATCTTCAAGATCCTTTCCAATCTAAGTAATTCTATGATTCTATAAGATTTTATCAAATTATATTTGTTGCTGCTCCAGTCTCAAGATGTCCAACATTTATAACAGTTGTTTTCCACTGTAAAAAACAACTACAAAGTTAAAAACAAATCAGACAAGCCCTGGTGCTGCATTTCATTATCCTTGGAAAAAGACTGCAAAGCTTTCTGATTAAAATCCCTTTTTAACTAGTTCTGTAGTAAATCTTAATAATGTGCTTCCAGCTACTGCCTTTTCTTCTCATGAGTTTGGTTTAGTTTTTTTAATTCCCTAGGCCAGTCAAGCAATTCTCTTTTTCCACTCTGAAACCAGCCTCCTACATGTAAATATGATCTAGAAACATGATTAAATGCCAGTGGGGGAAATAAGATGGGAAAAAAAAAAAAAAAAAGAAGAAAAATATTTCCTGGAACTGAACAGAAAAAGAAATCTGGTCAAGACACCTAAGCCCTCCAGGGCAGACCAGTTATATTAATTTATTCTGGCTTAGTACAGAGGTGATTCTTCAAATCATTTTTCTCAGAGCCCCAGCCATCAAATGAGCAGTGTAACAGTGCAGTAAATGTGGACATCAGCACTGCCTGAGCCTCAGGGCAAACCCAACCCCCTGCTGCCACTCTGAACATCAGCATTTCTGAATTAAGAGCTTCCCACTGGTCCCCCAGCATATGAATTTTTAAGGGTCAATCTTTCTCCTCTTAGCCCTAGAATCACAGAAACTATAAAATGCAAATCACAGTGGAGCCTCACAGGGCTCATGTCCCATCTCCCCACAGAGCACTCAGGGAATATCCACAGCACTGTGGAGAGAAGGAAACGTCAAGAAAAAAAATCTTCATTTCTTCTATTGGCAGCCCCTTGCAGCAGTTCCCCATCATCACACCCAAAAACCTGCACTGCTATGGAGTTATTTGTCCCTTGCCACAAGCTGCCCTTAAGAGACCTGGTCACAGTTTAAAAGACAAAAAAGTATTCAAAGATTGTGCTTTAAAGACCTTTAACACTTTAGTTCTTTCCCAAATTCCAAATGAAGAGCTGCAGAATTCAACATACACCATTTCCCTGAGAAACAGAATCATGATTTCTGTCATATCTCTGCCTTTGTACCAGGGGTGCACAGCTGGCCAGCAGTCACTTTATGATCCACTGAAAGTCAGTTATGATCCTGCTTCAGTTTCTTCTGAACCAGTGTCTTCATGATCACACTGATTTACTTTTATTTTTGCTTTTTTATTATTTTTTCTTCCTCTCATGAGTGATTTTTTGTTGCTATTTTAATAAACTGTATCTTAACACATAGAAAAAAAATCTGAAATATTGTACTCTAGAATTGCATTATCCCAATATCCAACCCACTGATTAAAATACCCAACTCCTGCAGTATCCCACAGAATCTCACAGTTGTTCACAATCACACTGAGCTTTCAAATGTGCTTAAGATAATAAAGCTCCAAAAAAAATTTCAGTATCAAGAGGATAGTTGACTTGGAAATTGCAATATGTCACCTTTGATATCCCTGGGTTCAGTTACCCTGCAATGATGAGAGGGCTTTGCTGTTTGATTTTACCTAAGGACACATCTGGATCTTCCCATCCATTATCTCCTAGGTGCTTAAAGACTAAAAACTCAACAAGCACAGTCAGATTTCACAACCTTTCACTGTAGAGTCACTTGCTCTCATTTAAATTATTTTCACTTTTTAATTTCTATTTATTTTGCTTATAATTCTCTCTTGGATTCTCTATTATTATAATCTGAAAGGGAAATACTGCTGATTCAGAGGCCACGCTCTGTGAGTTCTTGTGCACTCAAAGTCTTACAAACTTGTACTGAAACACATAATAGTCAAACACTATTTTAAATCAATGCTTGGGGTTTTTAATTATATGCAGCATGTAATTTTAGGAACATTTTAATATATAACAAAGACACCTTCTGGTCACTGAATTCCATTAACAAAGAAAACAAATATTTAACTCAATTTTTCAATAAACTGTTGAATTATCCCTTAATATTGAACACATCTTACCAAAGCTCGTTACAGCAGCACTCCATTTCTGAGGCTGCTCTTACATTTTTACACTGATTTGCCAAAGTTTTAAGTATTTCATCTATGACTTCAAATAGTTTTAAGAACATCAAGCATCTTCCAAAAGCAAGCACCTGAACTGGAGATGAGGCTTCCTGTGACTCTGGAGGACACCAGCAGCAGGAGCTGTTAAATTCTATTCAACAGCATCACCATAAAGAGGTGGCCATAAAGAGAAGATGAATAATTTCTGTTGAGAGCTGTTAGACAGCAGGAAAACAACTTCCTGAGCTGCTTTTTGCTAAGAAACCAGAGCTCACACCCTGCCAAGCAATAAGGAAATGCACAATTTTTTTGATTGTGTGACTTCTTGTTTCACTGAAACAGGATATTGCTCCCCAGACACCACCACTGCAATGCCACTCAAGGATGAGCACTTTATTCCCAAGTATTATTTTCCTTTTGGCACAAACAGACATTTCAACCTCACATTTCAGCTGCTCTGAGTAAAACAAGAAGAGACTCATTTTAAGCTTTCCTCTTGTACACTCACCTTTATTAAGGCATTATTTTGCAAGGACTGCCTCATTTATATTAAAAGTACAGGGCACCATAATTTAACATTATTCTGATACACAACAATTATTATTATATAATGATTGTAATTATTATAATTATTGCTCTAGAAAATTAATTTTATTAATGACAGTATTACTCTTACAATTAATGGAAAGGTTACACTGGAGCATTTGAGTACACAAATTAATTGTGCACCTGCACAAAGTAATTTAGAAAAGGATGGTTTAATATTTAAAAATCTGCTAAATGTTATGATAAGCTTTATAGCACACTACATTTCAGAACAAAGCTTGTAGCAACTGGGAGAGGAATCAGTTGTTGAACTGTAAAAGGGCTGAAATTATAGTCAAACATTTCAGTAAATTAAAGTATAATATTCTACAATCCTCTTTGTGTAATATTACCCACTAATGTAGCACAGTTTTAATAAAACATATTTATTTTGTGATTGCTTTTAATCTTCAAACTGTTTTTGAGCTATTGCTGCTGTGTAAATATTGAAAATGATCATTTGGTAACCCAAATACAGAAACGAGGCATTAGACTGATTTATTTCATCACCCAGACCAAAAATTCAAATCACAAAATGCAGTCAGCAATATTGAAGACCATGAACAACCTGTCACAGATTCTGCCACTATGGAAAGATTCTCAGTAGAATTACATGGTCTCACATTCAAACGTGTGTTCTCATTTCTGAACTTCAGGTGAACAACCCCAAAGAACCATCGTATAAAAATAAATAATCAAGAACACTTTTAAGAGCCAAACCATTCATTATGGACACAGCAGAGCTACTCATGAGTGTCACCTCTCAATCAAGAATAACTTCCATTAATATCCTACATCACAACTGAGCACTCAGCTAAAACCTGATTTGGGTCATTCTCCTTGTGGTTTTAGGACTGACCAAAGTATATCAGAAATCATCTTCTGATTAGAAATTGTAGGTATATAGTTCACACCTACAAAACATTACTTGTAGGTATGAACTATATTCAGAGAATGAGGAATTCAGTAGATATTCTTTCATTGTTCAGACTTCTGCTGAAATTGTGGCCCCTTTGGGCCCAACAGGGGTTTTGCCATCAACGATCTCCAGCCAGATCAGGGATGAGAGCATCACCCACACAGGGCTAACCTGGATTTCAGCCTTTCTGCAGCTCAAGGCACTTCAAATACATGACTCCCAAATTCCAAAAGGCTGCTTCAGTTGTTAAACTACATTTACAGAGCCAAATGCCCCACTGCAAAGCTTAAAGAAATCAGGAACTTTCAGAAAAGCAAAAGTATGAAGAATAATTTTGGTTTCTTGCTCTTGCCTAATGAGTGTTTTATTAGTGAGGTCTTTATCAGCTAAACAAGAGATACTGAACACTCCTAACTTAATTACACTCCTAACTTTAGCATTTTCCTTCTGCACCTAAATATAAATTATGTGAAATGTATTAAAATGGAAGTTTTAAAAATTCTTCACAGTTCTTCAACATTTCCCCATATTTAAATTTAAAAATGAGAGAACTTTTTAATATCTGAAATTTTCCAAGACCCCTCATGGCTTCTGCCCAAATATTGTTCACTGACCTCCTGGCTGACATATTGAAACAATTCATGAGGAGCTCATTAAAAGCTAGCAGGAAAATTCTTCTGATGCATTTTATCAGAGGAGATAATAGCCTACAATCTAGAGCATGAATATGTGATAAGAAACAAAACAAAGCCATTCAGACAAAGAACACTTGGAATGTATTGTTCCCATAAGCAGATGTTAAATTACTTCACTGTAAAGTGGGATTTGTAAAACCCAAAGAAATGTTATTTTTATGTGAACAAATGAGATCAGTTTATTATTTCAGCAGGGTGACACAAAGATCCTGCACATGTGTCTCACCAGGCAGGCAGATGTGTTGAGAGGAAAAACTGGTTGTGGACCAAAAATGCTACAGAAGTACTGACAGAGCAGGATGGAATGGGAGTATCCAGACTCCTAGACTAGCTCAAACATGAAAATAAAATAAAAACCCAGTAAGCCAGCTGGCTCAAGATTAAATTGTCATTTAACTGGAGTTACAGATCTTTGTGTGCAGTAAGACAAGGACCAGACACAGCTCAAAAGATACACTTTGAGATAAGATAGATACTAAGAAAGCTCAGAGAAAGCTTCAGTCTTTCTGGGAAATGTTAATGTCAAATACATCCAACATAAAGCAAAGAAAATAAAATGCTGATTCATGGCTGGGTGAACACCTCAGGGTTGCCACATTCTGAGGATATTGTTCCTGGTCACACACTCTAGCTTACTGCTCTTACCAAAAATAGATTTTTCAGTCCATAAATGTTCACTTCACAACTGTTAAAACCCACTTGGACTCAATTATCTGTTGTGAAGAACTCATTGATTCTGTTTGTAATCCACTCTCATGGGTGTAACAACATAAATCTGTGTAAAGCAGTGTCTGAAATGTCAAAGTACTCACATCAGTGTCGGGCCCCTTGTCAGCCCCAGGACAGGAGAAGGTAACAAACTCATGGCACCTCTTGTGAACCACAAAACAGCAAACTGGCAAAAAAAAGGGGAAACAACAGTTAGAGTGGTTGCTGGTGGTGTTCCTTTTTTTAAATTTTGTGACAAATACAAAATTAAACTTAAATATTTCACCTGTAAGTCAATGAAAGCAAGCAGAGTCCCATGTAAAATAAAGATACAAGCCATCAAGCAAACACTGTGATTAAAGAGGAGAGAAGCATTCACATTTAAAAACCAAGAGACTCTACACAATGATAAATCTTTAATGCTGGAGACAACCCACAGTGCTCAAATACAGCGTGGGATGAGCAGTTCTACAAAGCCACATATCCTGAATCTCAATCCTGCTCTATCACAGGAACTGTCAATGTGCATCCAGGAGGCAGAAGTGAGGAATGTGAAGCTGGAATGAAACCCATCCTTGGGTGTGGGATTTGCTCCCCTACATGCCTGGGGAAGGTCTCTACAAAAGTCCAAATTCTTTCCCAGTTAATTACTTCTGTAAGGGACCAGATCTCTCTCTGAGTGAGGTTGTTCTAGAGAACAAAGTGTTCTCATAGCAGAGAATGGCAGGAGATAATGAGAAAAGAAAATTAGCTCCTGATTGCAATGTGAAGCCCATTTAAAATTTATGAATGATCTCAAAGAACTTTCTTTCTCAGATAAAAAAGCTCCTGCCACAGGACTGAGGTCATAGTTTGTCACACAGGTCCCTCCAAATCACAGCAAAAGAGCAATTTTCTTGAGGGTGCTTACCTTAAGAGTCAGTATTCCAGCTTTTCACCCCCACTATGGGTCCTTTCATAATACTAAACTTAGTTCAGATATTTTGAAATTGGTCCACATTTCAATGAAACAGACAATCAAGATTTGAGATTGAAAAAAACTTGTAATAAACACCGTGCCATCAAACAGTGAGTCAGGAGACAATAATGAAATGATTTAAAAGTAATTCATAGTTTGTTTATAGGTAATGCATTCTCTGTATACTTGAAATTTTGCATTTCCAACACATAAAACCACACTATTTCCCAAATCTTAAGAATAAAATAGACTTGAATTGCTTAACAACTGTAAACATTGAATTTCCTCAACTTCAGGGGAAAACATTAAATTTACTAAATTGTTCTAAAGAGCTCATTGCATGAGGCAATTTTAACACTTCTCTTTCCGATTTAAAACACCCATGAATTTATTTCATAAATAAACAGTGAAGAGAGCTGTGACCAGCTACACCTGCAGGTCACTGCAGACACAGCCATGATCCCACTGATGCCAGCCTGGCCTCATCCCCGCCCCCAAGTCTGCCTTTAAAGTCCAATCACCCTTCTCTCTCTCCCAGTTATTTTTCATCAGTATCCCAAGCAGAAATTTTTTCCAACTGTTCTATTTCCGATGTGGCATATGTTCATTCTTTGGGCAAAGGGAATAAAGTGGGTTTTGCTCCACTGATTCCAGATTAGCTCTGCTGACTCCACTTGAGCCACAGCTCTGGCTCAGTGGCTGCTGCCCACTTGGTTGTCTAGTTTCTTAATCAACCTAAATCCTAGTGAATCCCGCAATTATCATTTTGATGGTTTGTTTTCTACTAACTGAAAGATCACTAAGTGGCAATTACCATTAATATTACTTGCAGCTGAGTCATATTTTACTTTCAGATTATATTTTTTGGTTCCAGATCTCCCAGTCTCAAGTACAATAAGCTGATTTGTGTTTTCAGTAATAAACCACATGCAAAAAATATATATAAAAAAAAAATCTTGGCATATCCTTTAGCAAATAAAGAAGTTAACTAATTATTTTTGTAGGAATTGCAAAATATAATGTGATAATCAATGCTAAAGATCTGAGACATATTATGGGAATATCTGGAAATTTATAGAATGGACCTGCTTCACCAATGCCTGCCATTCCAATTCAGACCTTGGAGTGGCTGCTCCAGCTCTGCCTTTATTCAGCAATTTGTGTAAGGAAAACTGCCTATCTGGGCATGTACTTTGGGCAGATTTTCTGAAACACCACAGCCATGTCCTCTCTCTGAGCTGACAGCCTCTCAGAGCATGTGAAGGAATTAATTCAACCAGAGAAAATGTCGACCTTGTTTTTAATATGATTTAAGCATCGAGATAAAGACATGGGAAGAGGAGTGCCACTGTTTGCTCCAGCCCGTGAACTTTAGCTGTGAACTTCCCTGGAAACGATGCTCATCACACTGCAATGGAAAGGACAATTCAGCTGCCAGAGTAAGCAAACCACAGAGGATTTGTCCTTTTGGACTTGGGCTACACCTCAAAACTGTGTGTTAACACTTTGATTATCAGCATTGGTTACTGAAGTCTCAAAACTGAATTTGTGTTCAGACTAATAACAGATTTGACAGGAGTTGATGTGGGCAACGCAAGATGGACAGCCTTGATTCTTTTTTCTTTATTTCCCATTTGCAATGGGTGACTTATCTCCAAAGAGCCTGGCTCCTTAAGAGGTGATCCAAAAGCATCAGACCTGTCTCACCTTTTGAGAATACTCAAAAGAGAACCAAACAGTTCCACACAGAAATATACAATGCAACAAGCAACTTTCATGGAATCATAAATCCAAAGGGAAAAGAACAAGTGTCAGCTGAAATCCATCTGACAGCCATCATTTCTGTACATGTAATTTAACATCCAAATTTTCAAGCTGAAATCCAGCCATTAGACTACATTTTAGCATTTGTTTTTAGTGTTTTCTTTATTTCACAGAGCAACACAGATCTGAAAAACTCATGTGAAAATTTACTTAGTTCAGCTAAGTGCAAACAAAGTGTCATCTGCCTAAAATAACGTGCCATTTTTTTTTTTTTTAGGAATAGAGAAGAAAAATAACCTCTCACTTGTTACTTGTTTTGAGGATGTTAAGAGCTTCACATCACTTACTGCAGCTGTTACGAAGTCACATTATGTTCACCACCTTCATGTAATGAAAGTTGTATTACACTGCTCTGCAGAAGCTGCCAGGAAATTTGTTCCTTTACACTTTATCATGAGCTGAAGTGAGCTGGCACACATTATGCAGAGTAGCTTGAGAGCAAAGTGGCATCTCGAGGCTGACAGCTAAAATTAAAAAGAAAATTATTGAGGTATTTTCGTGTTTTGACAGCGTGATTTTGATCTGTGGTGTATATATAGAATCTGGCTGCGAGCTTCCATCCTCTCCAGCTCTGGACTTGCTGGAGCCAAAGGTTCCCTGCAGCCCAGGGAGGGGAACAGGCAGGGATGCAGAGAACAAAACAGGCCTTGTGCTGCAAAACCAGACTAACTGCTCGCTCCCTGCTGGCACGTGGCATCTCCCAGGCTGCTCCCTGCCCTCCCAGAGAGCAGAAAATGCTCTGGCATTTTCTGGGCAGCACAAAACCAAGGAGGAACCCAGGAAGGAGTAATCAGTGCATTCTCAGAGCAAACTCAGCAAATTCTCAGCAAAAGCTGTTTTTAAATCACTTGTATGTGGGATTTATGGTACATAATGGAGGGCAATTCATTCTACCCAACATTGTTCTGTCCAGGCACAGCACTGAGAAAAACATGTTGTTATCAATAATACATACACACACATATACATATTATATATATATACTGTCATCACTTAGAGTTACAAGGCTCCACTGTAAATTTTCAGCTTTATTCCAAATTACGTGGAGTGAAAAGATTATTGTGATATATGGTTGGATGAGAGTTCTCTGCTAAAAAATACTGCTACTAATGGCTTTCATATATGACACAGATGGATGGGACCAAAGTGAAGTACTGCAACCATAAATAACAGAAACAGAAGCAATCTTCTCTATTAGATGATCTATAAAGAAGAAAAGCCATTGCTGAGCCCACACTTCACTCAGCCATATGTCTGAAGAGCTCCACAATCACAAGCATTCCAAAAAACAAAGGGTAAAAAATATCAAGACAAAAGTCACATGCTTTACAACTGAGAGCGATTAGAAAAGGTCAAGAGATTTTTTTTTTTTTAAATCACTTGTAAACTCCCACTTTTGGAAGAAAAAGAACAGAGTAGGTGAGCCTTTCCACTAGATATAAATAGCTCTACTACATCACAGTATTTATTTATTCAGTAAAACAAATTCAGCTGCAAACCTAAAGGGTGGAGAGAACGTATTTGCAAAGAGTCCAACTGAACTGCCAGTTACCATCTACAGAGAAATCAGAGAGGCTTTTCCAAGTCATCTTTGACTCTTTTTTGTAATCATACAATTATTAAGGTTGGAAAAGAGCACCAAAACCATCAAGTCCAACCTTAAAACAAATACCACTACGCCCACTGACCAATGGTCAAGACTATTGTCCCAACTCAAATGGATAACATTTTAACCAGTGTAGAAATCACATCTTTTCCTATCTATACCAACTCCACTTCCATGGCATTATTGGGTGCCCCACAACAACAGGCAGATAATTTGTTTCCAGGTTTCAAGCATTGATTATTCCACAGTGTTGCAGTAAGGCAGAAAAATCATTATAAAAGGCTCCATAAAATCAAGCCTGGTCTCCTAAAATCAGTGGCTGGCCTTGTCAAGCTAGCACTTTGCAAGTTCCCATGTGAAAGCAATCCTGGTGTGAGCACTTCATTAACACAACAATCTATTCCTGGGTGAAAAGCAACTGGCACCTGTATAAACCGTTTTTACACGGTTAGATGGAGAAATAAAAACTATTTCTCACGAACAACTTTTCCTGCAGGTACACCCTGGGGGTTTGAGTGACCAATGAGTTCAGGGTAACAACTTGTTATTAACCAATAAAGTAATTGCCAAGAAAGCTGCTGATCAATTGGAGTCACACACGAAGTCTGTAAACTGTATGAAAAGGAGTTATGTGAATAAAGAATGGGTTTTTCCCACCATGAAGAAAATGGAGTTCAGCGTGATCTGTTTCCATACCAGAGGAAGCAGCATTGGAGATCTCGTGGGCAGCAAGAGGGAAAAAACTCTGTGCACACTCTGTATTTGTTGTTGGGTTCCTGCTTTGGGGCTTTTAAATAAGAGCTGATCCTGAACTGGACTAAGGAGTTCCCACAGAAGTTCAATAAGAACAAAGCCCTCTCTGGGTTACTCTCAGAGGGCTCTAGAGCACTTTAGAGTCTCTGCAGGAGTCTGGAGCAGGGAGTCATTGCTGTGTTGCTGTGTCACACACTTTGCATTCTCACTGAGGCCACAGAATTTCCCCCAGGGGCCCATATCTGTGGCTGGCCTGTGCTTTCTGCACAGCACCAAGCAATGAATGAATGAATGAATGAATGAATGTGGCACATGGCACGTGTTAGATCATCCTAAGATTAAATATAGCAATTACAATTAACAGAAATAGAATAGCACTTCAAAATAGACAAATCAATTAAATACCAACTACATGTTGTTTAAATAAGTACTGTTTAAATAAGTTTACTAGGAATAGATAAACAAGAAGAACAGCAATTAAGATACAGAATGTAGCAATATTTGTCTTTCTCCTCTTCTGAACATATTATAACTTGTAAAAGTATAATGAAAATCCCTTTTACATTAAATATAAGCAAGGCTGTAGATTAAAAAGTAAACACAAGTCACAAGCAGCCCTACCTTTGACTGCTACAGACGTACTGAATCCACTGAGAATTTTTAAAAACTAAATTACCCTAACTTTTCCAACATATATAATTTATAATACATCAGCTTGCTTTTGTGCCAATGTTTCTCCCCACCTAGAAGGAAGTGCTGTCTCAGGAGAATAGCCAGGCTAACACTTACAACTGCTTTATGCAATCTTTCCCCTTGGCATTTCCCGCTCCTTTCTGACTAAACCAGCCTGGAGCCCAGAGAAACACAGTCTGTTCCAAGCTAAGATGGTGAATAAGAAAAACGTCTCTGCTCATCACCTTAACCTGTTCCTAAGCTTCTTAAAGCTCTTTTGTGAGCCCACAAGGTCACACAGCACCTTCTTTCTACACTAATCTGTGTAGTGCTACACATTCCCTGGCTCGTGGGCCACCTTCATTTTCATCGTGTCTCTGCAAAACTCAAGCTACCTTCTCAAAAACCTACCCTGGGGGCAAGGTACAGAAATATATGAAATCAATACTGATAAATTGTTATTTCTATTTCTAAAGTTCCATGTCTACCTGCTAATAATTGCTCTGCCTAATCTCAAGTTCATACCTCTGACCTTGCCACAGATTTTCTGCTTGGTCAAGTTCAATTAGACTAAAAAAGCTCAGGTGGAGGACAGAAATAAGAGCACTGTAAACTCTGCTGTTTAATTTCTTTCCTTTTTTTTTTTTTTTTTTNTTTTTTTTAATTTTAGAGAAAGTAACGGTTAAACTCAATAATATCTTATTTGTGTGAAAGGATTATACAGATCGTCTGGACAGTCTTAACTACTCAGGTCATTAACTCCTTTACACTAAGTAGAAAACAGATGGATGTCTCTGGTAAGCTGGCTTTGCAAGCTCCACAACAGTGTGCAAATACAGGCTCTGTGCCTGGCAGGGAATGCCTGTGCATTTACACTTACCCAAACAACTTTGGCAGACCTGGCAGTACCGTGGGATAAAATGATAAATATATACCTGCACATTTTAAATTAGAAATTTATACCTAACACGCTTTTGAAAAAGTTTGGATTTAGTAGAATACCTCACATAACATATTCAGATCTGTCTGAATACTATATTCAGATACATATTATATCAGATTTGTCATTTCTGCCTTCCATACAGGAAAAAGAAGGTACATGATATAGTTTATTCTACTAAAAACTGCAGCACAATATTTGCAAAGCTGAGGAAGAGTTTCAAAATATTAGAGGATTTAACGCAATATGAAATATTCAGTACTGTTTCAATCTACTTGTTAATTATATACTTTCTGAGACAGAGACCACTGTTTCTATGTAAAGACCTTGCTAAAATTTCACAAAACCATTAATCTCCCTCCTTTGAGGTGTCCCATTTTATAAATGAATAATAACCCAAAAACCATCTATCAAAACCAGTGTTGAAATAGCTATTTTGAGAACTTGTACCAACAAAAAAGGTGACCCACAATCACAGACTTTTTCTATCACTTCTGCAGTTTGAATTCACTCCAGTTGAAGAAGCTGCTGCTGTTAATGTGTTTTCTGCAGCCACAAAGCCCCTCTGGGTGCTGCTCTCATCTGCTCTGCAGCTGAGCACAGGCACAGCAGTGAGGAACAGCACAGCTCTTCCAATTAAAGAGCTAGCACAATAGGAGAGCCCAGAACTGCTTCCTGTGAATGCTGAGCAGTTGTTCTTCAGATTTTTCAGCTATTTCAGCAGTGACCCCAATTGCAGAAATGGGATGTCTTAAACAGAGCAGCTCCTTCAGTTTGAGGCATCACCCAGCACAAAACCCAAGGACTGGGAGGAGGAGCAGGAGGAAGAAGCACAGGCTGTACATATTTTAAGGCTGTATAAAATGATGGGATATGAGCTGAAACCAATTTTCCAGAATGCAGCTGTTGGGTTGCATTTTGTTCTGTAATACAGCTGGAATTCCAGACACCGACAGCAAGCAAAGAGCTTTTTGAGAATCCCGGTGGCAGCCTCTACAAGAAAATCTCCCACAGTCACATCATGCAGCATGAAAAATGAGGTGCTCAGTGAGTAATTCATCTCTAGAACCAAGAGCAAGTGCAATGGCTTTGCTCTTACAAGAGCAGCTAGTGTCCCATGGTGTCTTCTCCCAGCTCTGCCTCTACACCCTGAGCCAGGACCAGCTGGGCAGAGCCCGGCCCAGGAGCAGAACTGCCCTGAGTGCCCAGAGCTGCCCTGAGCTGCTCCTCACTGCCAGCTGAGCTGAAAACAGCTCTGATCACTCACTGGAATGCATGAACACAAGCTTCTGAAAGACTTATGAGGCTTCTTAATCTTTCATCTGATGTTAAATCACCCCCACGGTCAATTGAACACGGCCTGCACCACGCTCCCGAGGAATGGCTGAGCCCCCTCGCAGCTCAGGGCGTGGAAAACTGATGGAATAAGGAAAGCACACTCATACAGCTGTGAGGGTCTACCACCAACCCTTTAGTAGCAATCTCATAGCTTGTTGTTCCCAGCAACCATCCCCATCTTACTTCACAATTTGATGATACCAAGCTGTAAACCAAAGCATTTCCTGTGAGTACGATTTGTAAGGACACCAATACAGTACGGGAAATGCCAGAGCTGAATGCCAAGAGCTGAACATTAAAGTATTTTGGGATATTTTGAATTTAGGCTTTCAGTTGTGTTTGAGAAACCCTATAACAAGCTAAGAAAATTAATGAACCTCATTTGCCAGCAAACACAAGCCACACACTAATTTCATTATTGCCAAATAATGTTTATTTTTCTTCAGGATGGCAAGAAGTGAGGCCAGGATGACACTTAACAAGCTGTTTGAAATACCAACAGAGCCATACCCTAAGCAATGAACCACAAGAAATAAACTTCCTGCAATACCTGTTAGGACACAATCCTGACTGGAGATTTGTATGAGGAGAGTTGAGAGGCTTCAAGGTGACAGATGATCAGCAGATGACTTCAGATGTGAAGCGATCCACTGAAAGGTGCAAAGGAGGGGGTGGGATGATGTCAGAAGATGTCACACAGCAGAAACTCATGTTCTCTATGGTAATGAGCCTCTCACCTCCTCTACTCTCCAGGTTTTTGGATGACTACAGCCTCACAGAGCCAGCAGCCTCCTGCCATCCCTGCCCTGAGGCCTCCACATGTTCCATTCCAAGAAAACAAAAACACACATTATTTTGGTTTGTTTTGCCAGTAATTATTCTCTGCCTGTCTAAACCTACCAAAAGTGTGTCTTGAATAGAGAAAAGCATTTTAAAACAAAAAGGTTCGAAAGACACAGCTGAAATTTTCAAAGGATATGAAGGAAAAAGATCAAGTTCAGCTCCTTTTTCACATAAGGGTTACTAATAAAATCAACTGATAATTCCTGGTTACTAATTAAAACCAGATAATAATTCCTTTAGACACTTTTCTCAAAAAATTCAGGCTAGTTTTTTAAATCCTATCTACCCATTTTCTTTCAGCAATAGTTTTATATCAAGAAATTGAAGAGGTTTTGTTAATTAAAGATTTTTCTATTTCCTGTTTCTCTTCATTATTTCCATGTTACCCAACAGATGCCCAATATTTGTTGCAAGTCTTATCCAATTACATACATCTTATTAAAGGGTCATCTGCTAGAAACTTCAATATCACTTTCCTGCTCTCATCAGTCACAGTAAACATTTCATCTCAAAGAAACTGCAATTTCTCAGGAAGAAAAACAACATACACAAAAAATGTGAACCCCACATTAGACTAATTACAGTTAGAAATTTGTTGCCAATGTAAGACAACACACGAGACAAAACACACATTGGGAAACCAATTAAAGAATTAAGAATATTCACCCTCAGATTTCTTTTCCACAGTATGTTTGGTGGGTATATTATTTACTCATAACAAGCAGATTAATCTTGTAGGTTTGGAAGTTATCAAAATTACATGGTTGACTAAAAGACATAAGTTACACTAATTCATTCCAAGAGCAAAAGTGATATTTATAAGAAGTACCTGTGGGCTCAGAGGTTGGCAGTACGTAAATAACAAAATATGAAACCATGGAAACATGTCATTTAATGATGAACAAATTATTTATATTTGCCATAAACCATTTAATGAAAAAAAAAATTCAAAACAAAGAAGGAGCTGAGATGGGAGGTTTCCAGCAAGAAAACCCTATGGCAACAGTCAGTGGAATTTTTCACCAGGCAGAATCACAGAACCATAGACTGGTTTGGGTTGGAAGGGACTTTAAAATCATCCTGTCCCACCCTGTGCCATGGCAGGGACACCTTCCACTGTCCCAGGCTGCTCCAAGCCCTGTCCAGCCTGGCTTTGGGCACTTCCAGGGATCCAGGGGCAGCCACAGCTGCTCTGGGCACCCTGTGCCAGGGCCTGCCCAGCCTCACAGGGAAAGATTTTTCCTAATTTCTAATCTAATCTTCCATCAGTTTGAAGCCATTGCCCCTCATCCAGTCACTACAGACTCTTGTGAATACTCCCTTTATATTCCCTGTAACTTTTAAAGGTACATTTTGAGCATGAACTGAGAACATCTGACCAGACTGTGCCCACCAGGCTATGAACCCTGCAGCAGGCTTGCATGCAAAGCCCTCCTGAGCTGGCCCAGCCTGGCTCAGTGCTGGCCCAGCTGAGCTGTTTGCACTCCTGGGGCAGCACACCCTTGGCAGGCAGAGCTGACAGAGCCATCATTTCCTCAGTCACGGTTAAGTAATCACTTTACTTTGACATATGGCACACTGCTGTCAGAACCAGTGGCCCTGCCTGCTTGTTTCTACGTCCAAGCACTTATGCAGTGCATTTTTTTTGGCAATGTCAGGTTTTAGCTGGAGCAGTTCCCCAAGTTAGCTCAATACACAGCTCATGGAAGCTCAGACAGCACAGAAATAGAACTGCAGGACCACCAGAGTAGCTGAGATCTATACCAGGGAAAGAATCCATGTGATAAAAACCTGAATCAGTGTTGAAACTCAATCCTTCTGGCATGATTAGGTCAGAGAACTGAGACAATTTCTTCACTGTGTCCATGTGGCTGACAAAGATTTCAAAGCATTTTTAAGCAGAGACAACACTCGTAGAACCTGATAATTATCTCAAAATGCTCTGCAAAATTTAATCTATGTTTGAGCTCTTGATTCTTAGAAACAATCACGGTTATTCTTGTTACTAAGTCATATAAAACCCTGACTGTGAAAATTGTATAAGAGCATTT
This sequence comes from Urocynchramus pylzowi, assembly GCA_013397555.1. Lineage (NCBI taxonomy): Eukaryota > Metazoa > Chordata > Aves > Passeriformes > Fringillidae > Urocynchramus > Urocynchramus pylzowi. The sequence goes on from VZRH01003998.1 coordinate 369,217, forward strand.
TCCACTGCATGCTCATGACATATTTGTGCAGTCTTTCCTGGCTCACTGAAGCAGCAATATAAACAGCATTTCTTAGTTTCTGTCAGATAGACTGAGTAGTATTCTCATGATATGGAAAGGTAAACACTATTCCCTCTCCCATGTATTTACTAAAAGCAATATATTAGCACAAATGAAAAATGAGGCACGAATGTCAGTGATAAATTAGCTGACATTCACCCGAGAATATTGCTTCCAACAGGCCAAGAATTTCCAAGCAGCAGTAAGGGCCTGGAATTCAGTAAGCCATGACTCAAACCAAAATAAAAAAATTACAAGAAAGATGAGATTTCAACTCATTCCCACTCACCACAGAACATGCATTAAGGGTCTGCAGAGCAAAAGTGAAGCAAATCAATTTCTGTCATTACTGTCTTTGCAGAGTGGTTTTATTCAAGGCTTTGCTGCATGGCATTGGCACTTTAGAAGTCAGGTCATAAAGGAATAAAGGCAACTGAAAAAAATTTAGAGCAGTCTGTGATTGAACATCAAATCTATAACTTGGTAAGGAAATCAAGAGCCAAAGTTTGAGCTTCAGGTTGACAGTTTTCAGAAGCACTAACAGTCAAAATAAGAAATCCTTTTATTTTTCATGGGGGTTTAAAAATAAAAAAGAAACCACTGAAGCCACTTGCTTATGAACTTTGTCTGACCTGAATAATAACTATTTCCCCTAACTAGCTGTCCCCTTTCTTACTTACAGTGCAACAAAGCAATGCATTTTTTTACAATATGCATTTAACATAATTAGAAACTACAGCTTAACAAAGTCTCCATAATACACTTGTGGAAACGTCATGTTATTCCAGAACTAATAAAAGTACTAGTGGATGTATCCATTTTAAGTGAAAAGAGGTATCATATCAATAATCATCTCACAAGGTCTGAGGATAAATTAAAAAGGGCCTATTTTATTTTTTTTGCAGAAAGAATTAAGCACATGTCAGAAATGTACCACTGGACTCTGCTTAACTGCAGCTCTCTGTTAGACTACAGTGAGCCAGGGGAAAGAAGGGAAAGGAAACCCCAATCAACAGAAGCCAGGCACTTGTTGTGGCACACAGCCCCCAGGTGACATCTGAGAACAGTTAGTCACTGACACACAGCAAGGGGCACAGCCCTGCAGGGCAGCACAGCCCAGGGGCTGCTGCCAGCCAGGTGCCACATGGCCAAACCCCTCTGCAGGCAGAACTGTGTCCATGTGTGCAAGGACAGCACCACAAATGCAAGAAAACACAGATAATCGTGGCAAAGGACATATGTCAGCAGTGCTGGTGAGTGGCTCCCAGGAGCCCACGGGGAAATGACACAGAGACCAAAATTAAAGCACTGCAGGGGGTCAAGGGTTTTTGTTGGGCTCTAAAGCCCGGGCAGTGACAATGGGAAAAGAAGAAAACTCAAAGCAGGACAAAACCTCCAGGTTTATTGGACAGGGTACATGGTACAGGGAGCCTGGGACAAGTCACCCCACTGCAGTAGTTTCCTCAGAGCTCCTGTCTGTGTTTTCACACTTCTTGCTTCCCAAATCACAGAATTCAATGTTGAATGTCCAAGTTCTAACAGAACAGTGTCTCTACTTGGAAATGTTGCTCATTAGACCTTAGTTTGGAAACAAAGATCATTCCACAGCTAGTTTGGAGCAAGACAAAAAAGCCACTTTTTCCCCTTGCAAGATATGAATTTAAGTCCTTATAATTAATAGCTTGAGTAATACCCTTTTATATAATGCAGCTCATTCATTACATCTCACCCACACTTAAATGCTGTTTCATATTTCTGATGGTGAATATTCCATTATTTCAGCCAAAAATAGTTTTTATTTTCAATCACTTTATGCCTTGTAATGCTGCACACTGCAGGGTGCTTAAATCCTTCACAAATTGAGTAAAATAATGCAGTAAAACTGTATGAAAGCAAGTGATTTATAGAAAACTGCAAGTTCTCTCTATAAACAATGTGACACTGTTAGAGATGCAGATGGAAAATAACAAATTCCAGGAGGCTCCAAGTGGCATGCAAACAGATGAATTCTGCATGAGTTATGCTGAAGGGGTATAATAAATGTACAAGTAATTTCAGACTCCAAAGTTTGGACAAGTGCATCCCACACAGTGTCACACATCAACAAACTACTAGAGAAGAGATCAAACCTCCATTAATACCTGGTTGCACTGTGGATTTTCAGTGTAGCTGGAACTTTGCTTTAAAGCCACCATGATTAATTTGCAAATAAGTAATTCCTAAAATCAGTGGAGAATGAAGCTTCAAAAGGGACTGAACTGTCTTGGGCAAATGGCCAGGAAAGAGGCAGAGAATGTGAGAGGTCACAAAAGACTCCAGCCAGATTCCTCCCATAGAAAACTTCTTTAGAAAATCAATTTCTTCCAGTATGGGTGAAAACATCCCTTCAAATTGGAGGGCAAAGCTACAACACCCAAAGCCCACAGATGCAGTGCAGCAAGAATTCTCCTGTGACAGAGACTGACTGTGCTTGATGGGCAGAAAACAAACTGAAAACAAGCTAAAAACAAGCTCAGCCTGTCAAACCCTGCTGAAGAAAAGAGTGCTAGGCTGTGGTTCCACAGCTGCTTCACATGGGCACAAAGCAGCAGCTCTGCTGAAGGAAACCTTTCCAGCTGCTCATTCCTGCCCTGGACCAGACCCTTGTTTTTGCAAACACTCCTGGATGAGTGGGCACAAATGCATTTTCTCATCCAAGCATTCCCTCCTGGGCACATTAGCACTGCTTTTATGTTGATGCAGCAAACTATTCCAAGTTACTGCCCAGGAAAGGATTGGTGAGCAGGAAATCAGCTGAACTGCAGCTCCAGGACAGGGGCCAGGCTCCTTCCAGTTTGGAGCAGCTGACCTGGGTTGTGGAAGGAGGTTCTGTGGAAAGCTCAACACCTTCACAGCAGAAATCACAGAGGAAAATGGGGGTTTCCTCATTTCCCCAGCAATCTGCTTGCCCTTTATTTTAACATTATCTAGCCCAAGAGCCAAAGGTTGGACTTTGTATTCATTGTTTAACTGACTGTTAAATTCTAGGCTGCCTGAGTTACGGTGGATGCGGTTGGTGAGGATTTCTACAGCTGGAAACCCAACGGATGCATTTGTTCTGAAACTCACTGACTGGCTAAAACTCGTTAAAAACAGGTTTATGAAAGTGACTCAGGATTTGGAACAAATTGAAGATGAGTAACAAAACACAATGAACAGAAAGAATGTGTTCTATTATTTTTAAAACGTGCAGCGCTGACAACTCGCACCGACCCTGCTGAGGACAGAGCCCAGCTCCTTCCTTTCCTTGCCTTCAGATTTGCTTCCTTCTTTGTACTTCCTTAGGATTCAACTGCAGAATTAAAAGGGTTTTTTTTTACATTTTCATCTTGGACATACTTCTGCTAAGCAACAGCTGACACTACAACTAATAATAGTAATGCCAGGTATTGCTGTAATCAGGAATTCATGGTTCATTTCCCTGCTGCATAATGGAACTTCATTCCCATTTCTGCAAAACAGAGTTTTTTAAACAATTTAAACTATTTCAGTTATGTTAAGCTTCTGTAGAAAAGTCACAAAAAATACAGACTTTTCTTTGAAACTACTGCTGCGTGGTGTAAACTGGTATTTCATATATATATATTTATTTATTTTGTTTGTGAGGGACAACAAAAGATTGTATTTGTCTTAAAGATACAAAAAAGGCTTTTTTTTTCTTTGTTTGGGTTTTACAACCATTCACAGAGACATTAACACAGTAAGTCTATTAACAAGTGCAAAGGGTATCACAAGTTCAGTTGTGGTAATTAGTCATATTTCAGCTTTAAATGACTCTCTGCTCCAAAGAAAAAGATTATCGTTTTTCTTCTTGCTCTATTACCCAACTGGCATTTAAGTCAATCTGCTGAAAGTGTAGCTGCTTCAATGGAAGCTCAAAATAACCCATTAAAGGAATATGCAAATCTCTGAGCTTTTTGGGATTTTTTAATACTTTAATCTAATAAGAACATTTTACATGACTAAGAAATTCTGGCTGAATCTGTTATACAGCTCTCCTTCAGCTCTGCCATTAATTTAATTTTTGCTGTCATAAATAGGACAAAAAAAAAAGAAAAAAAACCCCCTATTTTACTGGTAAGATGTTTATAAGAAACGTCAAGTTCTTGTACAGGTTGCATGAAACAAAGCTTCTCCCCAAGACATATTCCTGAGGTTTAGTACAGGAAGAAAAGCCTTTCCACAGAACACAGAATCAAAGAATCATTGAAAGGTTTGGGCTGGGTGGGATCTTAAAAATCATCTCATCCCACCCCTGCCATGGGCAGGGACACCTTCCACTGTCCCAGGCTGCTCCAAATCCCAATGTCCAACCTGGCCTTGGGCACTGCCAGGGATCCAGGGGCAGCCACAGCTTCTCTGGGCACCCTGTGCCAGGGCCCCACCACCCTTCAAGAGTTTCCTTCTAATTTCTACTCTGAGTCTAAAGCTGGCACATACACAACTGTTTTATTTCAGTTCAGATGGGATCCAGCACTGCAGGGCCTTCAGGGTTGCCCCCAGCATGAAAATGCTTCATCAAAAAGTTCCCATTCCCCAAATCCTACCAGGAAAGATGGTCTTTCACCTCTGCTGTTAAAGCTGCATTAGGAAATTAATTTTGTGCTGCTGTTAATAGATTTGATAAATCCATGCTGAATATAAGGAATATGGAAGGATATTGATTAGCAAGTGGTCTCCTGCCACCAGCTGGGTCTCCACTGCCAGCTGGGTTCTGCTCCCTTGCAAGAGTCAGTGAATCACCAAACCTTACAGAGATGGGGGGAAAAGGAGACTGCTGTGGATTAGTGACAAACTGTGAGCTCACCAGATTCATTACTGAAAAAACCAAAAAGAACCAGACCTACACCTTCAAAAAAACCAATGTGGATCAAAATACTGGCTCTTTACACTTCATAGCACTTGTAAATTTGTCATTTGATGTAAAACAAATAGAAACAAAAAGAAATAACATAAGTAAGAGTTTAACTTTGTAACAGTTTATGTTATGCATTAACTAGCTCAAATTTTTGGAATAAGATGCAACCAAAACCTGTCAAACTTCTATTATACTTGTGTTGTTTTGACAGCAGCTGGCACACACTGTTCTGATTTACAGAGATGCAGATTTTAGCTTGTTTTCAGGAGTTTTTGTACAATACAAATTGGCCTGTTGTGCTTTCTGTTGGCATCTTCATTTCAGGATCCTACGTGTAAGACTTGGTTAAAGAGTTTTAAAAATGGTCTATGGCAAAAAGAAAAGGACAAAAATGAAATCCCACACCACCTCTTCTCTGAAGTAGGAAAATTATTCTTCCTTCAGGGTAGTTATTCAATTTGATTCAGGAATTATTAAAGCCTCAGCATCCTCAGGAGACTTTCAGCCTTCTCAGTGAAATGACCCCTCTGAGCATTCTTTGTGCATTTAAATTCTACTTCCAGCTATGCCGTACATGTTCATCGTTCTGTTAGCAAGGAATCGACAATAAAGCTTGATTTGCTTTAAGAGGAAAGAGCATTTCTGTTCATGTGATGGCTTTGTTCACTCTGGTGTTAATAAATTTGTGTTAATGCCCTCCCAGCTCCTCCAAACACCATGGGAGCAGAGCTAATGGACACTCTCAAAACAGAACCAGGTTTTCACTTTTGCTGAGCAACACACGACTTGGTTTCTCTCTTGTTTACCATTGAAATTTCCTTGTAAATAAAATTGTTATCCTTCCTGGCTGGAGCATTATGACTCAGCAAGTCATGGGAGGGGGGACCTGTCCTGGGTTGCCCAATGATTACAGGTTTATAAATGAGCACCAGTGGGATTTATTGCATGTGCACGTTTAGACATTGAACAGAGGTTGGGTTTGTTTGAGCTCACAGCTCTGTAATCAATAGAGAGAAGCAGGCATGTCTGTTAAAGGCAGTGCTTCATCCTGATGTAAATTGCTTGCATTATGTGGAAAAGGAAAAAAAAAAAAGTATTGAAAAGAAGGATGCTACTCTCTTAAAAATAATTCTTTAGGATGAGATAAATCACATCTGAGCAGAGCTCACTCCTCACCACAGGCTACAGAGGGATCCAAGACATCTCTCAGTGTAATATTTACAACATTGGTGTTTAAATGTGAGCAGATTGATCTCACATTATAGGTTGGATAAAGTAAAATAAGGTTTAAATTAATAGGATAATCTGAGTATGCACTGAGCTGGGAGCCAGCCCCTGCTGCTGTGCCGGGCTCTGCTCTGAGCCAGGAGGATCCCCTGTGCTGCTGGGATCAAACAAGAACTGATGCTCTGCCTCCTGCTTCCATCAGCACCACTGAAGACTTCTGAGCTGGGGTTTGAGGTTAAAACAGCTTTATCTCTGTTCTGGAGCCTGAGTGCTGCCCTCCTTCCACACAGCCAGAGCTCAGCCATCGATCACGTCACCTTTGAGCCTCCTCCAAACACAGAGGGAGCTGCAGGGAGCTCGTTTAGGGCCTGGGTGTGTGTAAGGACAGGCAGACCAAAGTCCCCTATAAATAGAGCACACTGACTTTCAGTCCTTTCAGTTCATTCCTTCCCTTTTTGGACCGATTTTTGACCATATTATGCACGCTGAAAGAATAGATGCAAATTCCCCAGTGGCTATTAGTGTGTCTAGACTCATTCATTGACCCAGATGATGTCTTAATTGCCTCTTTTCTATCTGATGGGGAAAAATATACTCTAACTTTTCCTGGTTGCAAGCTTTGCCATTAAGTTTTCTAACTGAAATCAGTGGATTTAATGAAAATTGGTGATACTCGGTGTTCTCTAGAATTGAGTTATGTGCAGCACTTACCACAGGCTTACCAGGACTCACAGGAAGCCTCTGCCCATCTAAATGTTTCAGAACTTCAGATTTTTGGACTCTTGGCTGCTAGACAAGGTAGTGTCTGTTACCGGTGAAGCTTATACCTTTTTATACAATATACTGGGTTAGCATGAACAAGAATCACTTTAACTTACATGTACCTTTTTATCAAAATTTAACAATTTCAGGTAGTGGAAATTTAATAATTTTCAGAGGTGTACAAATTTGTAAATTTACAAATTCACAAACCAGTACTGTCTGACCATGCTCTGCATGGAAATTCCACGATGAAAATAAAATGGAGCCAGAGGTTTTGGTGTAACTTCTGCTACTATTACTTTTCAAGAGGAGAATTAATGTATTTTCTCTTTCTATGGCTGGGCAAACCCTGAAAGCAGCCTGCCACTACCAACATTAGCAATGCAATTTTTGGATTAACTGGTAAGAAATTTGAGTTTCCAAGTGGAAATCTGTGTTCATGTGATAGGTCTTCATTTATAGCAAAGAGCCTGTTCCTCAAATGAAGCAACACATTGGGCAGTTGCATCATTTCATGGTTTTAAGATTAAAAGAGCCTAAGAGGCTTTTGGATTGCATGCTGCATCAAATTTACACTGCTGCAACAGTCAGCACTAAAATCCAAAAAAGCATCAGTAGATTTAGCAGATTTAAGCAAGGATGCATTTCACTGATTACTTCCTGCTAATGTAATTTTGTTTTAATCATTTGAACTATTAATACATCATTTGTATCATGAAGATAATAGAGGTACAGTACACACTGTGTATCGTGGGTCACTTACTGAGTACTTCTATCCCTGTGGAATTTCCAGTTTGAATAACAGGCTTTTATACAAAAAGCAATCAGCAGGTCATAATGTTAACCTCTTCCAATCCCTTCTCTGTGTAATGCCCAACAGAAACAGTAATTGAAAACTACTTTTAAAAAGTCTCCTAGGTCTCCAAACTGAAAGAAAGCACGAGGACTTTACTGTTGCATTATCTGGGCAAAACAGTTGGAAAGTGCCCATGGCCACGAGGATGGAATAACAGCTCACCCCAGCTAAGGTGCCGGAATTCTCCTCCCTCAGTGCTTGTTTTGTGGGAGCAGTGTGACTTGGCTGCCAAAATATTCTTTTTTATTAATTTTTAGGACTTTATGTGTGTTCCAGCACATGCATGCACACAGAAAATGCAACAAACAACATCCCAAAGCTGTATTATAATAAAAACTTGAAATCAGCTATGCTCTCTAACATGAAATTTTTGTTCCTTTGCTTAACGCACTTAATACTCTTTTCCATTCTTTCAACTACTATTTTTATTCTGCTCAAAACATGACTGTCTTCAGGGACAACATGTTCATTCAAAGTATGAATGTTTCATCCACGGCCCTCAACAGCCTGAAAAAGAATTTGACTGCAGAATACAGAGTTGTGTATTTCCCTTCAGCCCAGTCCCATCATGAATGATACTCTTTCACACCAGTTTAAGTAATTTCCTGGAAAAATATGACTACTACCATCCTTTGCCTCTTCGTGTTTGTAATTTTTCCCTTACCATGTTCTCAAAAATGTATTGATTTTTCCACGTACCATTATTCTCTAAAATGGATACATTCAGGGTTTGACTGATCACAGTTCCTTTTATACCAGGGTATCTACAGAACATTCAGACTAGAGAACGTTCTATATTTCTATTTTGGGGGAATTTTCTTGCTTCCTAAGCTGAATTTTCAAACTATTAACATGAACTCTGAATGTAATTTTCTCCTGTAATAACTCAGTATTAAAAATGATCCAGCAAGAATATAAACAAAGTCTGTAACAAAAAGACAAGGAGCCTTCCTGCCAGTCTCAATCTTGTCATTTAATTCATTTCAGAGATGACTTCTGCTGACAGCTCTGTCCTGTCTGGATGCAGGATTTTCCCCCCACCTCAGCTCAATGTCAGGCAAGAGGAAGTTTGTAAGCAGCAAGTTACAGCCAAATTCTAGGTGCTACATAGTAAAGATGTTTTCAAAGAATTCCTGATTTAGGTCTAATGAAATAGCATTTTAACAGAACAATTATAATGGGAAGCATTGTGAAAATATGCATGCCAAAAATTATTAAAAAAAAAGTTTGCTGTAAAATATGGTTGTATGAATGACTCATATAGTTCCTTTTGTAGCTAATTTCCAGTACAGATTGAAATGAACATTTTTTTCAGTAATTTTCCAGTAAAAAATTTATTCTAAACATCATTCTAAAGAAGAGTTACATAAGAAATATGCGAAGTTCGGATGCTTCAATAGTTGAATAAGAAAAGAAGAGCCTACAAAGAGATCCAAATAACTAAAAGATATTTATGGGGTAATTCAGTATCAGGGAGAACAAGATGAAACGACTCCTGAGGTTTCTCCCTTTTCACAAATATATGAAACACTTCAGTGTTCTGAGGGAGCAGAACTATCGCAACTTTCTCTGAGAGACATTCCAAACATTTTCCCAGTTCTAACCACAAAGTCATCCCTTGCAGAGGATGTTCACGAGATGAATTTTTCTGGGTGAGAAAATGAAACCACCGTCATCCCCCCAAATTGAGCAAGGGAAAAACCCCAAACAGTTTAACGTTAGTCCAGTGCATGTGGGTTTGATTTTAAAACAGCAAAAAAGCATTTGAGGCGAGGGACTTGGAGCCCTGGATGCTCCTGCTGCGTGGAGCAGACAGATTCCAGCAGAATGCCATTTCCATTATGAGCTCCCTGCAAAATGCCAAGCTGCTGTGACAGGTACAGCCATGGAACACAAACAGAAGCTTCTTGCACAGGGAACCCCTGAGATTAGAAATGCCTTGATGAAAACTACAGGAGTTAAAGGAAATTTTGCCTCGTTTTCTTTAGCAATTCAGAGTTTCACATTTATAGCTAAAAGGTAATAAATGTCCTTTTCTATCATCCATATTATAATACTTTAGAGAAGGATCATTCAAGTGTTCCCAAATATGGACAAATGGACAGAACAGATATTTACTGTGCTTTTAATAATTACAGACAAAACCATCAAGTGATGATCATGTCTACATTTTAAAATGAGCTATGAGTGGAATCAGCTTGTGCCAGTTCCAAGATAGACCCTACGTACCAGAATAGTTACTGCATTTTCTGTTTAACTTTTGATATCCTTTGCCCTTTCTTTCCTCTCAACTTCTAAATACAGATTGAGGTCTGCAAAAATGGACCTGCAATACGTTTTATCTTTTGAATTATAGTACTTCGTTCTAGTGTGACAATAAAAAGAAAATTTCTTTTTGACAATTGCAGAAAAGCTTGTTGGAGTATGAAGACGTAGTTGTAAAAATTGGAATCAAACCAAAGCAAGGGTTTCCTACTGGAAGCTTTTCTGCCTTCAGTTTGGGAAGTTTTAACCTGTATTTTGGTTAAAACTAACCTGTATTTGGTAATTTTACAAATAATTTTAATTCGTAAAAACTGTGGCCATGTGGAGAGTTGTAAAATTGTAACACATACAGTTCCCAAACTATATTTGGTAGCATGGTAACTTGCAAATGGCTTTAAAAAAATATCTTAAAATTTTTGGCCCTTATTGGAAATTTGTATTTAAGAATTAAATTATCATTCTAATGGCTTGTTACTGAGTTGCAGCAGAACTTCAGGACTCGCAGGTTTCCAGTTTCGGTTTTCTAAGGACCCTTGTTTTCGGTCTGGTTTTGCATTTTTCATTAATGTCTGAATCAAAGGCCTTTGGAAGTTGCTGGGTGACTGCACTGAAAGAGTCCAACCAAATAGGAAAAGCCCTTCTGGAGGATGAACTGAAAAGGGAAGCAAACACTGTTTGTTCACCTCGCTGCTGCCTCAGCATGAATAAAGAGACCTTCAAAGTACACTAGAACTGTTTATTCAAAACATAAATACCTCCTTTCTTTCTACTTTTGGCATGGCCTTTGAACAACCTAACTCAACAGCAAAGCATGGTGTTAATGAATTAGGGAGCTTACACCTATGTAAGTCAATGTCTTATAAAAAGAAATGTTTAAAATTCCGTTTTTCTTGAAAGCTATAATGCTGTTTCCTTCTACAGAAAACCCATGCTGAATGTGAGCTCAAGCATTTGATTTTTGACATATTTTTACATTTATCTTTAGTATCATTAGCCTGGATAAATTGGTTTATTTGGGAAATCAAAGCAGACAATTGCAGAACAATATGAACAATAAAACAGGGAGCAGTACAAGTGAAATAAAGAAAATAATAATTAATAAAAAAAACCCCAGACACCTCTAAGAACCTTAATGGTGGGCTCATGGCCAGGCTATGGGGGTTGCTATCCCCAGCTTCAGTGAGAAGGCCTCTGAGGACACAGAAGGACCAGAAGGATGAACAGAATTTCCAGAACCTCTCCCCAGGTGCAGCATGAGCTGAATGATCCTCACTGCTGTGCCATGCTGACCTCAGAGCACTGCAGGGCTAAGAAAAAAATTGCAGCATTTAGCCAAGAACACTGCTGGACTCCAACCCCAAATCTTTATGGCCCCTACTTTTAATTCCACCCATACAAGAAACACTTGATTTCAGGAAGCTTTGGACAAAAAAATTCCAAAAAAACCCTTTTAATGGCTCAGACTAAAATATATTTTAGCTGCAGATAGACCTTAGACTTTTTTCTTTTGTTCCCAAAATTTAATGTTTCAAGTATTGATACATTAAAATCAGTTCTTCATATTTTTAGTTTGAAGTCTTGATTTCAGACTAAGATGAGGTTCAGAGAGAGACAATTCTTACCTATGTACACTAAAACTTGAAAATCCATCCTGAAACACTAAGGAAGAGTTTCCCCATAAGAATACATTTCAAATGTTTTGGAGTTTAACCTTTCTTTCTGAATTGCTTTTGTTGTCATGCCATCCTTTGTTTCCAAGGTAGCAGGAGCAAACAGGAATCAGTGCTGAGCCAATCTTGTCTGTTTTGTGTGGACTCACGTTATTCCTCTAACTCCAATCTGTTCTTTTGTGCAAAAATATCAGTGCTGAGTTCATGTAAAATTAGGATACAGGAGTCTTTTAAATGGTGAGGGAATTTTTTCTTCAATCATTACATGATAGCTAAAACCAAATTCAATGAATTACAGAACTACAACTGAATTAGGAAGAGCTACAGAACCACTGGCTTAGCATTTACAGAGAATAATACAGTGAAAGTTCCATATGGGAAAACAGCTCTTCAGTGTCCAAGTACTTGGGTGGTGACAGCCCTATAAATGCAATTCAGAGCACGAATCCTGAATCCCACTGCTTCCCCCAATATTATAAAGCATCTATGGCATCAGAATTCTCCTTATTGGCACAATATCTGCTGATTCCTGCCAGCTTTGAACAGCCAACCCACTACCTCTACATATGACAAAGAAAACTGGGGCAAACATTCCAATCTGACAGCTTGTTGGAGAGGGATAGAGGAAGTCAATTAAAAGAGAGAGGCAAATTCTTCTCCCTCTCCTCTGGTATGGTTCAGAGGAGCCAAGCCATGCCCCACTGTACGGGATGGCAGCAGCCCTGTTCAGTCAGCTGGCACCAAAAAGCAAGGTTATTGCAAATAACCTGACTCTGCCTAGACAGACTACTTTAAATAAAATCCAAAATGTGAGTACAGCATGAATGCGTCTGCCAACACTGTTCACTTCTTTTGAGGGTGGAACTTAGAAAATCTTCTGTGGAGATGCAGACATGCAACTGGATTGCAAGGAAACAGTAACCCGGATTTGTTCTGAGGTAATTCTAGAAGTTCAAATTTTAATTTGTCTTTCAAAAAGCCTCAAAAACTGTTCATCAAGCTAAAGAACACAGAGATATTATCAAGCATTTTATACTTTTTGCCTCTGCCCAGACTGGAAACAGTGCAAGTTACCTCCTTCATGTTGCTTATCAAGCCTGGGACTGAAAAGGCACAAGCATGAAAAGGAGGAAGGGGAAAGGGAGGAGAACTTGTGCTGATTTCTTCACACCAAATATATGAGAAAACTTTTCTGAAGTTCTAGCCTCCATAAAAAATTACTCTTGTGGTTCATGGCACTGTGTAGGAAGTGTTCTCAGCTCACCTTTGTAACACAATAGGATTTCATCCAAACAGTCAGGTATGGCACCATATAATGGGATCAGTCTCAGGAAACAAAACTCTTCAGAAGAAGCTTATGAGCAACTGAATGACTTCTCCATTCCCAGATCCAATTACAAAGCTGCCTGTCATTACTTTAAAAATTCCTTTTCCTGACTTATCTAACTGAATTTTCTTTCTCCCCTTTTACATACATCTCTCATATGGCTTTATCTTCATTTTTTCCACAACACACTCACTGTTGGGAAATATCTGTCTTCCCTAAATTCCCATAGTGAACTTTGCTCATTCAATTTATTTTCAAATAAGAATTTCAAGGAGTTTTGTAATCCTTTTTTTCTCCCTCCCTTGTAATTTTCTAAATGTTTTTATTCATAACTTTCTCGTAGTACTTTCTTTTCCAGAATTTAACTGTGAAAACAACTTGACATGCAGTCAGAAAGACACCACACAAAAAGAAGTTATTCTAATGATGTAATGCCTCAGAATTTCATCATCAAGGTAGAAATGTTATTAAAAGTAATGAAGTTTTCCACGTATATTTAGTATTTATGTAATTTCACTTTGGATAGGGTTATGAGAAAATGTGCAGAGTGAAATGATAGCCACAACCGACCCCTTTAGTTTGTGTTGCCTCAAGAAAGAGAATCCCAGTCAAACACCAGATAACCCCAATCCAACAGGGAACAGAACTCTGATGTCTTTTCACATCAATGTGGACAATCCCAACAGTATTCACCTTACTTAATACTAACTAGAAAACATTATGTAAGTCTGTTTAAAATATTCAAATGAAGCTTTGTTAAATTTTTATTTAGAGCTAGAACATATGATCATCTTAGCATCACCAAACTATCTAATTAGCCATCTGCTTCTTGGAATTCTGTTAAATATGTATTATATACTTGTAACAAAGGAATTTTTATCAGCCTAAGTAGTCTCCTGTAATCACATTAAAGAGCAGGACCAATGAAACATTCTCTGGACACTGAGCTAATGGGGAACCAGACATCTCAAACAATTTGCAAAAACTCCTGAGAGCCAGAAGGAATATTAAACAACACAACTGCTCACATGAACTCCACCCATATTCTACTCAATAAAGAATGTCCACAAACCATGGCCTGTAAAATTCATTTAACCCTTCTCTCCACTAGGACACTTGGCTATTTATTCCTTTTGAATCTTCTCTCCAGACATGAGGGCTTTGGCAAAATTTGTATTTTCAGAAATTACTTACTTGAACTGTCAAAAAGCACCCAGAAGTTTATTCTCCCACTTCCCAGGGGTTTGTGACTGTCTGAAAGATCCCCTTTTAAAACTGTACGACCAAGACTGTAAATAGAGCCCAAAAGTCTTCTCTGTGCTGGCACAACTGTCTGTGCCAAACATCAGGGCTGACCAGAAACTGAAACATTTAGCTGTTGAAGCAGTTATGAAGCAGCAATAAAATATTCCCACTGAACTAAGTCAAACAATATAGGAAATATATTCAGCATTTTCTTCTGCAGCCCCCTCCTTTTCTTTCAGGGGCAGCAGTTCTCTGAGGAGCAAAGATTCTTCTCTCAAATCTGAAGTTTCTCTTTGCATTCTGCAGCTTTACTGATCTCTTAACCAGCAAGGGCCATTAGAGCTCAGCTAAACCAGCACAACAACCCTAATGCTATTAAGCAGACAATCCAATTAAGCCATTTCCAAGTAGTGTTTGTCATTAAAGAGAGCTGTAAGTGAGCAGCAAGTCCATATCCGAAACCCAGTAATGGGAATTTTCTAGAAATGGTTCTGCCAAGGCTTTTAGCTCAATATAACAAGAACCAAGAGGATACAGTTTCTGAATATGCATATTTTTAATATTGAGGAGTATTTGTACTCCATGATAAAGAACCTTTTGGGTATTTATTAAGTGCAATTTGGTCACAGTCAACACACAGCAAAAACGTGCTGACAAACAGGCAGAGAACTTAGCCAAAATTCTACTGGTAGGATTGGTGCCAGACAATATTATCCTCTAGTACATCTAACTCCAATACTAACTTCAACTACATCTTCAGTGGTCACTATTTCTCTAAGTTATCCCATCACACAATCTACTCTGCCTCTTAAGATTATTTTTTTTGTCTCTACTTTATATTTTCAAAAATGAAACCAAAAGAATCTTCTGATCTGATGGTGGACTGAAAAGTCATCTTTGCAGAATATAGAAGCCACAGCATTGTGTGTTCCTAAAATAAAAAATAAAAAACCTACCAACTTTACACCTATAGTTGCTTAGATATAAAAAGAAATTGACAGGGTGGAACCAGGAAGACACACACACACACACAAAGTCATCTGCTAAATTACAGATGAACCATTTTTTTACTATCAATTAATCCTAAAGGTTAGTTAGTTAGTTGTACTAAAAGAAAAATCCAACAAGAGAAAGTTTAAGTGCTGGCAGATTGATCACAGGACAGCTAAGACACTACTGCTAGTTTAATTATTATGAAATGCAATTAAATATTAATTCAACTGAATATTAATATTAATAAATTAATAACAATTTATAATTACATCCTTGTAATACTTAAAAGCCAAAGCTTCCTCACACAAACTCCTACTGGACACAAAATGGAATTATTCCTGTTGAATGTAAGAAGGCAAATAATTGCTGCTACAACAGATTTTTTTTTAAAGGGTAAAAGCAGCCTGAATGGGCAAAACCACGTCTCTGCATTGAAAGTAACACCAGGATGATGGAACCACTGAGGTTGGAAAAGCCCTCCAAGATCACAGAGCCCAACCTGTGACAGATCCCAACCTTGTCCCCCAGCCCAGAGCACTGAGAGCCACACCCAGGCCTTCCCTGGGCACCTGCAGGGACTCCACCACCTCCCTGGGCAGCCCCTTCCAGTGCTTTGAAAGACAATAAAAATGGCTGTTCACTTCCTTGCAGTCTTAATTTTAAATTTTACCCTTAATATTTAAGGGTAATTTGAGCAACATTCCTTACCAACATGATTAAAGAGCTGGGGGAGACCAGAGAGAATAATTTCTTTCTCTTAAGGAAAGATTTTGCTACTCTTTAGCTAAAAAAAATTACACTTTTAACCACAGATTTTTAACCATCAAGGCAAAAGAAAAAAAGTTGTCTTAAGTACCTCCTACCTGGAAAGTGTGAACAACAGTTTCATTACTTGCAGTTCCTACTATTTTGAACTTCAATGTATTGCTCCAAGCTCGTGTTGAAGAGATGGAAAAAATGTGCATTTAATTTCATTAAAGAAATAATTTAGTAAATGCAGTTTGTATTGATTATTCAGGGCATCAAAAATCCCAGCTGACACTGTGTACTACGAGGTCTGAGGTGAGTGGAAGAAATGAAACTCTTTAGAAAAAATGCAGGAGAGAAGGGAGAGAAGTGAATTTATCAAAATCTTGATCCATTTCCAAGAAACAAATATGAACAAAAGAATATGAGCTTGTGCTCTAATTGCATCTGAAAATTTTGCCATTTCTTGGAGATGATTGAATAAAGTTTTAATCATAAACCTGTATTTTTAATGGATCCACCAAAGACAGCATCTCTACCAAGCATTTTGAACCCACATACTGAGCCATGACTCATCTGAGTTACAAGGCAGTGAGAGCTCCTTTGTCTTCCCCAACTCGTGCATTGCAGGAGAGAAATTCTGATGCTGAATGCAACAGGACTTCTGCACTCTGCAATTCAGTGTACGAGTGAGCAGCTACGAGGGGATGTTTTTAGAACAGGCTGCACAGAGAAGCAGCTTCCACAAATCCAGGTGTGGCTGTGAGAGCAGCCTGGGTGGTGTTTTTAATCAAACAGCAGCCTGAAGCTCTAGCCTGGCTCAGTACATCTCCCAGGATATTTTCTGCTCAACTTCACAGAAAACGATGCCAGCTAAGGCAAAGGGAGACCCTGACAAAACTTTTCTTTCACAGGCCTAATACAGAGAGGCCACAGATTTACTAAATCTTTTGCCTAAAATTTGCAGACAACTAAATTCTCATGATGAACCAGAAATTTGACACCTTTATAACAGTTCCATCATTTTTTAACAGTTTGCTTGTTCTACCTCCTAAAAGATTCTTTCTTTTGTACGGAAAATACATTTCTAGCTAGACCCCACTGCTTCATTTCAACGGGAAACAGGTGGCCAAAAAATATCATGTTCTTCTCAATAAACTGCTGGGCCAACACCAAAAACCCCACAAACACTGAATTTTCCTTGAGATTAATAATGCAACACAAGCAGTAATTGTGGTGGTGGTGAGGAACACATAGGACATGTAACCCAGAATATTGCTTCATACCCCTGTTTGGGTTGTAAGGAAACACACAGCTCACAGGACATACAAGACACAGGTAGAAGCCACTTAAGTTTAGAAGCAAACTACAACTCTCTTTAATAAAAATTACTATTCTTGATAGCTGCTGTTAGAAAGTCACAGAGAGCTACAGAAAAAAAACTTCCTCCTTTAGTGCAACAAAAAAAGAATAAAAAAATCAAAATAATGCTTTTATAAGAGAAAAAAAAATTAAAATGCCAGGTAAAAGAATTCAGAAAGGTCATGACGAATGCAAAAATTGTTTAGATAGATAGATATATAGATAAAATATGTTTATTTGGATAAGTAAACACGGGTAGGACTAATAGATATTTCTGGAGTGTTTTTTTGTTCCCCAGGCACATCATACAGGAAGTAATATTGGCTGCTTGCTTGGCCATATATCCGGGTCTGGAGAGGCAATAAAGATCCCAATCATGCACCTTGAAGCCACCCTCGTAACAACCCATTTCCTCAGGACTGGCCTGTGCTTTCCCACCCACCCAGGACACCAGCACAGCCCAGCCCTGGGATCATGAGCTTGTAACAAACAAAACAGAGGCCCTGCTTCAATTGCAGGTCCAGCTCAGCCCATGGGAGCACCAGTAACCCTCAGGGCCAGACTGGTTTTACTGGGAGGGAAGCAGTAGGATTAGACTGGGCCTGTGTCTGGCAGCCAAGTGACTCAGCCTGAGGCACACAAGATGCAGGAGGGGGAATTCCAACAAGATACTAGGAAAAGCCACCAGAACAAGGATGCTCTGCCCTTGGGGATATCCCAGCTCCAACCAGACAGGACCTCGAGCAAACCAACAAAACTTCAAAGCTGATCAGGGCAGAGGTTGACCAAATGATTTTAGACGTCCCTTCCACCTCCACTTATCTGAGTTTCTGTTCCATTTCACGTGGAAAAGTGAAAGGTGGGGGTGGGGGAAAACAGTTTACTCTCAAAATACTCAGCTGCTTTAAAGCAGAGTGCTGCAAAAGGTCAGATTATTAGATGGGGAAAGGAAAGAAATGTCACGTTCTACTTTCATTACCGCCCACTGCAGCTCTGCCGTTGACTGATGTTCACAAATAATGCAAAGAGTTAGATAAAAGCTTCATCCTGAGCTTCTGCTGACAGTGCTGCCCGTACTACTTACTTATCTGTTAATTAGAGACGATGGCAAGAGCACAGCAATACAGCTCGGTTGTAATCTTGGATCATTCACCATCTCCCTCACCAGTGTACATGTACCAGCACTGCCTGTGTCAGTGCAGTAAATGTCTAAAAATGCCAGAAAAAATTAATGTCTGGAGAAAGTGCTGAGTTCATATGGCTGCAGCTGATTTTAGAATGCTGTGGTGCATTATTTCACCAACATCTGGATTAAGGAAGAGGCGGATAAAACCCTGAGCAGCAGGGTCAGACACCACTGGTAGGGCGCCTGCCTGGTTTGAGGCACCAGCAGCCCTCAGCTAACACAGGAATGCTGCCTTTTATCCTCATTACTGGCCTCTGTTTTGACTTCTGAATTTCTGTCATTAGTGAGAAGCAGGGTAGGGTGTCACCCATAAGCCACGGGTTTAAGCTGCTCTAAACCCATAAGCTGCTCTAAACAGCCCCACACTCAGCACTTGCAAGAGCTGCCAAAATTAAACTTAGAAATATCCCCAGAGCACAACCACACTGGTTCAGCCAGCTCAGAAAAGTGATTTCTTTGAACACTGACTAAGCCAGAACTACCAGAAGGCCGAGGCAATGATCCTGCAGCACCAACAGCAGAAAGATTTATTGTCATTCCATACGGATTTCGAGACAACTTCCACACATAAAAAGTGTCATTACATGTTACTTTATGTATTATTGACATTCTAGCCAAGCATGGCACGGCCTGATGTAGCTGGAAGCAACGTAATTGTCTTGTTTACTTTTGTCCCTGTTCCCATTACTTTCACCACAACATTTACACTTAAGAGACATTGGGGGATGAAAAATATATACTTGTAATTCAAGCATAAAAAAACCTACAAAAACATTTGTAAGACAGTACCACTGCCTGATGTACCCATAAGGACACAGACCATATTCTTGACAACAGAACTACATTAAAAAGACAGCAATTATTTTCTTTTCAGAAAAAAAAAAAAGGCAAAAACTGCCTGCAATTAAAAAAAGTACACGTGACAGCATCCTGCTGTTTCCAGATTTTCATACTTATGTCTTCAAAGAACACTCTTAATTGTGCTAGGAAAAAATATATCAGGGGAAATTAATACATCTGAATATTGCCAGTGCTACCATCATTGACTGTGACTCTGCAACCAAGGAGCCTGAGCAAAATACACCTTTTAGGGCACATTTAAGTGACTGCAGCAATACCAGATTCAACACCTTTGAAGCAGCAAGCTCAGGGAGCAGTGTATTTGTTTCTGCAGAGGAGGGTAACTCAGTTCAAGTTTTAAAACTCACTCGAAAGACTGCTCAAAGACTTGGCTGCCAAGCCCTGTGTCACCCTGAATTTATTGGCTGCAGAAGTTTAAACCTTGGGTACCTCCACTGTTTGCAGTCACTGCGACACCTCTCTGAAGCTCAATGAGGACAGCACGGAATTGATCCCATGTGTTCCCAAACCCTCAGCCAACAAGGAATTCCATGTAAGAATGGGAGTTCCTGTCACCTTGCTGTTAGGGACACCCCAAATCTATTTACTGGATCCTTCAGTGTTCAGCTTTTTGCACGCTGGAGTTCAGTACCAGGAATTCAGCAGTGCATGAAAAGCTGTCAGTGTGAACCTAACAGCAACCAGGTGTTCTGGAAGGCAATGAGAAGTGAATTTAGAGAGAGAGAGGATGGTGTCCCCTGAAAGGTTTCTCTCAAGGGAAAAAAATGAGATCTAAGGCAAAACTGGGGGTCAGTTACATGATCCAATGCACCTTAATGGGAACTTGCCTTCCTGAAATGGCCTGCTATCATAAAGACTGGCCCCATTTTGAGGACTTCTGCTAGGCCAAAAAAGTGTTTGGATTCAATTGTTTTGGACTGTGCAAGTTACAATCTGGTCCAAGCAATGAGAAACAGTCACTCCAGATAAAATGCTTTCATTTTATCTCAATAGCTTGAAAAGCCAGTGCTAAACTTTTTTAATTAAACAAGTATGGCAGTAATTAAAAAAAAAAAAAAACACACCAAAAAAACACAACAAACCCAAACAAAACACTGAGACCAAATATTTGGTCAATGTTTCCCAGAAAAGCCAGATGGGATAAGAGAAATCTCCACTGAGGTTGAACATAATGCTGATTTTAAAGAGGCAACACAATCTTAAATAACACAGCGAGTCTTCAATTAGGCAAGGAATAAATCTTTGCAGAACATTAAAAACTTTAAAGAATTCTTCTAGATCACTTAACACTTTCCTGACCACTTGAGGATTAGTACTTATTTCAAGCTCCAAACACAACTACAATTATGCAACTACACAAGTAGCTTGAACAAAGAATCAAATCCACTCTGACCTCCCCATCTCATGTCACAGTAATTTTCTTATTTTCACCTCAGTCTACTAATTTTTTTTCCAAGTTCATTTTTCAAACAGCTAAAGAAACAATGAAAAAAAGAGGAAGATCAATCAACACATTTGTATTGTATTCCACTGACTTTCGGGTTTGAAACAAACAGTTCAGAGAGGTATCAGTCCTTATTTTCTGTTTAACAAATAACGATTTCTCTCTGCATCACTAATGGGGCCTGAAATTAAAATGGATTTTTAGTTGAGCTCCTGTTCATACACTTGTGTCATCATCAATATCAGGCTCGCTCTAGGAACAAGATTTATCTCAGCTATCCATTACAGGGAGGCAAGCTGCTTATAAAAAGCACCAGGCCTATTCCCAGGAGCCCCACAAACATCAGGGTTACATAAAGCTTGAGATTCTCTAGGACTCCACTCATTAGGCTTATAAACCTAAAAATAGGGCAACCTTGGAATCAATCTGCCTCAGCTACTGCAAGCAAAGGCTCAACACTGTAATTGGGGTTAAACCCACGTTTAGGCTGAGTTTCTGTGAAGTACCTGAAGTGCAGGGTAGCACTCAAGCAAGCACTAAACTCTCTCCCCCAAAGGAGAACTTGAGCACCTTTACAAGTGATGCTGGAGCTCTGCTGCAAATTGCTGCCAAACCCTCCATTAGTGCAGACACTTTACTGCAGGTAAGTAAAATTCAATACCTTGCCTGAAGCCAACAAGGTGTGCAATTTATAAACTGAGCCAAGGAAAGCAGTCTGTATCCAGGTAGTTCACTTTTTTTTCCTGAGACCATCCTTTCAGTGCTGGAGAAGATACAGGGACTTTTTATTCCTAAGCACCACATCAGCTGAATATTTTAAAAACAGCAAACCATCTAAAGGAAGGGAGTATCTGCACCTCCCTAAACGCAGAGCTTTTTAAAAATTATATTTATTCCTTGAAGCAAGGAAATAAGACTGGGAGGGAAGCTCCAGCAAACTGTTTAAATCCTATCTGTGTTTTTTGCACAAATAAGAGGATCTTCAAACAACCACTCTTCTCCCTCCCCCCACATCTATAATTTAACAACAGGAGCACTCCTTTCTTTATACCTAGGGGGATATGCTCATTTTAGGTCTATTTGGTATATGAAAATGAAAGGACTGGAAAAAAATCAGCAAGAAAACATCAAAGCTGAATTAAGGAGCATGCTGTATTCTAATGAATATGAAATTACTTCAAATAGGGACTTTCAACACCTTCTGTACGTGTTTTTAACAAGCTTATGACACATTTATGCCCCAAATTGTCCTACAAATTAAGGGAAGTACTTATCTTGCTTAGAAAACCTGAAGGCAATCAAGAAAGAGACAAATATATGCAGCTTTTACCTGCCTACAAGACTGTTAAATTCTCTTAATAACCAGTGCAATCCTTCCAGAAAAAGTCTACACAGCAAGACAACAACAGAAAAAAAAGCAAAATTACTAAACAAGAAAGGTTTATCAGAAAGCAGAACTCACATAAAAGAAGTAAACAACCTAAAATAATGCAGATTGTCCAGTATTGTTCCCAATGGCCTGATTTTAAGAATTTAATCCAGGACACATCTCCTTTCTCACAAAGAGGTTGATTAGGTTAATGCAAGGATAGCCACATGGCTGTGAAGGGTATATCCTTTGAAAGCAGAACATAAAATGAAACTGATTTCACAGAGGCCAACTATTTTACTAATAATATCTAACATTCTCCATCAAACTAAGCAGTTTATCGTGGGATTACAAGGAGATTACTGAAATGCATCATATAAAAAAAGAAAAAAAAAAAAAAACAACAACAAACCCTCCAAAACAGATTTTGACACAGTGACAGCGTTTAAGGAGGTAAAATACACAAAATCTGGTAAAAAACTTCAAGCTCCTACTTGTCTTCAGATCATCATATTTTTATATTTTCACAAATACAGCAGCTTCCATAAATTATAATAATAGGATTTTAATTTCAATTATGTTTTTCTATCTCATATCATCAGCACTTACAAGATCAGTATTAACTTATTAGCTGAATAGAGCAAAATCCTGCTTAATTAGGACCAGAGGACTGAAAGAAACCTCCAAGGGTAATTGAATCCAGCTCCTTGCTCCTGCTGGCAACCATGACCATTTTTTTTGGAAGGTCATATTGAAATCACTTGGTTTCTTGGTCTGCTAATCTCTTCACAAAGCTATTCCTGGACAACTGCTCCCCAGCAGCCAGAAGATCAGCAATTTCCATCCTAAACTTATTAACAACAAGTTTATACTTATTTGTCCTCAAATTAACACACCATCACTGGCACCAGATCCAAGCACTTCTGAGATAAAAATGTCACTGGCAGCCCTGTGAGTGGAAAAGGAAAAGGTGCAAGGCAGAAATAAAAGTTCATCAGTGCTGGAATAACAGGCTGGATTTTAAATGTACAGCAGCTGCCTTCAATATTGAGTGAAAATGAACCTGCAGGATCTGTCAGCCAGTTAGAGCCCTGCCATAACAAAAGCAGAAAACTGCAGGATGGAAATGAGGGTACTGCCATCAAAAAGGTGATTTATCACTCTCAAATTGCTGCTGGTGAGAGAGCAAAACTTTCAGAATTCATGTTTAAAACAATTAGAGGTTAGTAAGCTCCCCATTAATTTCTTTTTTCTTTTTTTTTCTTTTTAGGATAGCAGAATGTGGTGAAAAAATCTAGAGCACATCATCTAAGAGACTTGGGGCTTTGCAACACTGTCAAGGAGTCAGAGCTGAGAATAACCATAGTTACAGAACCTCTATCCTGAGAGCACTACAGGGCCTGCCTGGCTGAAACCTCTCCATTTATTATTTTTAGTTCATCAATATCTGACAACTGAAATAACTCTGACCATGCCGATTCCTACAGAAATTACCAAATAATGCAAGATACACACAAGTGAAGTGCCAGGAAGCACCAACACCTTCCCCTCATTTAAATTCGTGCTTTTTGAAATACCAAAAATGCTGTCACATACTTCAGCTTCTTCCCTTCAAAACTTCCTGTATTAAACACTGGTATTGATTTCAACTCATATTTAACAGTGAAAACTACAAAGACAGTAATTAAGTTTTCCAATTTAACACTGTCTCAAGTCTTCTTACATCATATTTTTGAAGATATTAATAGAGGCCCTATAAATAAGCATCACACAGAGCAGCCAGGAGAGATACCTAATACTCAACAAAATGCAGTCAAGGGGATGAGCACTATGGCTATTTTTAGAAAACTTCCTTTTTTATAGGAGTTTAAAGACTAGTTAATTTTGTGGGAAAATGAAAAGATTGAAAATAAAATACATCAAACATGTGATAACTGGTTGGTTTGTGGGGCTACACCTCATCCTCCCTGGCCTGGGCCATTCAAGGAGGAGAGCACTGGTTTTGGCATCACTCATCCCAAACTTTTGCTACATTTAAATTTAGGAAGGGAAATTAGTTACAATTAAAAATAAATTTACACATAAATGTATTTATATTATAACATAGTATACAAAATGTCTTAGTATTCCACTGTCAAAAAAAACAGTGGCTCATCACCAAAACTACATACAAAGGAAGCTTCACTTACAAACATTTTGAGTCTTCATTGTTATTTAAAATTAAAACAAACAATCAAGAAATAAATTGATATATTTCAGAATATTAGAACTGACAATATTTGGGGGGAAATAGAAAAGTTCCTTCTAATGTGACTGGAGTTTGCTTACACCAAGATTTTGAATAAATCATAGAACCACAGAATGGTTTGGGGTTTAAGGGACTATAAAGGTCATCTATTTCTACCCCCTCACCATATTTCAGTCTTAAATGCTCTAATTACATCATAATTCGAATAAAAATAAGCTCTGAAAAATAAAAGTAAGAGATGACAGCACTTAATTTAAGCAATTTGACTTTAAAGACAAGGGGTAAAGACAATTTATTTCCTAAATTTGAGCACTAAATAAAAACTTCATCTGTGGAATATTCTACCTAAATATGGTTTGTTGTTGAGTATAAATGAGAATGCAACATTTCTGAAATAATCTGAGGATAAAGTGAGTTTCAACAATATTTGCTTTTTATTATCTAGCTGCCTTTCACCTAAGCCTATGTAAATGACGAAGACACAGGGAAGTAACTCACAGCAGGAACAATCCCTTAGAACACTTCCACAAACAGAGTGATAATACAGAAATAAAACCCAATTTCCTCCATTCACACCAATTGCAAAGCATTGCTTTTCTTTCAGTTTCTTCAAATGATTCTTTTGGGATTGTTTCTTGGTAAGCAAAATCTTCCTCCTCCCCCAAACTTTCTAATATGGTCAGACAGAGCAAGGTTCAGGGTATGAACAGCTTTTGTTGCTATCACTATTAAACTCAGGATAAGAAACCTTTACAATATTTGAGTAACTTATTTACAGGATAACTGACAAAAAGGAAAGGAAGAAAAACATTCACATGAAGAAAAAAAGGCAGGCAGGAGTATTCAAACAATACTCAGAGTGTTTAGTTCAGTCAAGTCTTTAATGATTTCCAACAACCAACACCCCTGAGAGCATTAAGAGGAAGGAAACAAGGTGTTTGAAATCATCCTTTTAATTCCTATTGCAATTTCATGAGTGGAAATGAAACCCTGCAAATAACCCACTGGAATTTCTGAGGAGGAGGAAGCAGCAGATGACACAGACAGGCACTGCTGGGGCACAGAACCCCAGGACAGCTCCTCCGGTGCCAGGATGGGGCTGGCAACACCAACAGCCCTGAGTTAATTATTTCTAAAAAGCAATAATTAACCTCTGGGGCAGCTGGAGTGCTTTGCTCTACATCTTCCTGTGCAAGGCATCCCAAGTCCTACCACTCAAACCACCGGGGATGATTTCAAGCACATATGAGAAACCAAATAGGCTGGAAGTGGAACGCTCACTTTTCAGATTTTTATCCAGTCCTCAAGGAATAAAAGCAAAGTACCTGAGGGCTGGGGGCAACAGTGGTCAAACCACCACAAGGAGTGCTAAAAAGTGTTCTGTCCCTTGGCAGAGCAAGTCCCATGTAGCACATTCAACCATATTCCAATATGTACACAGAGAGTGTCAGAGCTTTCCTTACACGTCACAGAAGTTATCCTTCCTTATAATGTATGTACAAATAAAAGGCTGTAATGCCATGGTATACAAGGAAGGGGTTATTTTTAGCTCAGACCAGCTGACTGCTGTGGTTCAAAGTGTGATTTGAGTGTAATTAAAGAAAATTAATCTGGCAGTAAATTAAGCAAAAATATGGAGGTTGCATGGAGCTCCATTATCAAGTGATTTCTAAGTGTAAAATTAAATGAATGCACTTCATATTGGAGGAATTAAAAATTGTTTCAGAATAAACTTCTGAAATATTTTTTGTTCTTGTGAAAGTGACTGACAGTGGCAATGCAAAATACTAGAAGCCAAAGATCCTGTTACTAGTTTCATTTTTGATGGAAATTCTAGCATACAAGGCTTCAATGAAATTAAATAGTGCAAACCACATTTTACTTCTTGCTAATAAAAAAATTAGTAACTGAAAAAACCCCACAAAATAACTTCCTACGGTAACAGCAAGGACTAGAGGAAATGCTTCATGTCAGATAAAATCCCAATAGGGAAGAAACAGTGGTGAAACCCAAAACAGAAGTTTTTCAAACAGATGCAAAGCAGCATCGTGTGGAAGGTTCAGTTTACTGGAATCCATTCCTTCACCAAGCGTTCCAACAGCACAGAAGCCATGGAGGTGCAAACCCAGCTGCTGGCATGCGCCAGAGCCACTCCTGCCTCCCTGCGAGGATGCCCAGGCAGGTCCCCAGCTCTCTGCTCCTGGCACTGCCCCTTCTCCAAGGTTCCTCCTGCTGCCCCTTCCCTGTTCCCTGCTCCTCTCTCCTCCTCTGCTCACAGGAATTCCTTTGGTGATGATGGTGCAAGCTCAGGGCAGGTCCCCTCTTGCCAGGCACAAATTCCTTTGCAGGCTGGCAGGGAGGAGAAGGAGCCGCACGAGTTTCACTGCCTGGGCAGCGCAGGGTGAACTCCCTGCCCTGCTCGGAAGCAGCCTGGCACCAGGTTCATCTCTAGGGGAAATTATGAGCTCTCCCTCCAGCTTGAGAGCTGCTAAACCAGAAAAAAGTCTGCCTCCAACCAAGGCCAAAGGGTGTTCCTGGATGAAAGAAGCAACGTCAGGAAGCCAAAATACTTCTCGAACTCAGGGTTTAGAGCTCTGTTGGATGCTGTATTTTTAATAAATCTCCGTTTCATTCCATCAGCTTCAAATAAGGAAACATCCCAAGGACGGTGATAGCATGCTGGATTTGTTGCTATCTGCAGAAATTAGTTCCTATAAATAGTTTTCCCAGGCTTTTTAAGACACAGCTGTACCAAGTTTCCCCCAGAATCAAACTCGCCAAGACATCAATTCCCTGCACCATTTGTCACTTGCACAAAGGTTGTGACAGGATCCCAACACCATCCTGGGCTTGTTCTGGAGATGCCTCATCACACATTTTAATCTCATTATCTGTAAAGATGGAACACCATCTGCAGCAAGCTTTTAAAGCATTTCTTCTCCACAAGCAGAATTCAGCGATGATAACGAGATTCTGTGAGCATGACTGGATAAAATTTTACCGTGTTAACCGTGACCCAAAAAACAGTGCCATGGTTTAGGAGGAGGATTCAGAATTGCAGGAGTATAGTACAAATCTCACTCCAGCCTCAACATGTGCTCACTACTTCATCCCTTGCACACAACCTGTCAGCTGCAAAGAGGGATTTCACAAAGCCAGGGTAGATACCATCAGTACCCATAATAATATCCAAAAAAATCTCAGGATTTCTCAAGTTAAATCCTGCAATGAACTAAAGGAGAGGAAGCAGCTCACTGACTTCCCAACCTAAATACATAAAATATTTTAACTCTGCAATCAGGATTTAAATTCACACCTGCCAAGCGAGTGATGAAATGACAACACTGGAGCAGAGACAAGCTTGGGTCTGGCACAGGCAGGGTTATTGCAGTTTACAGAAACTCATCAGTGGATTGGTGCCAGCCACATGGATGATGCTGGGAACAGATTACTTGGGAGCAAGCAGCCAGTGAGAAAGGTACCCAGGACACATTTATTCTCATTTAAACAACCCTTGAGTCACAAAGTATGCTCAAGAAGGCAAAAGAGGTTTAGATTAAGAATACACTTCCCATCAGAAAACCAAAGGGAAGAGTAAGAAAACATAATTCATTCTTCAGATGTAATAAATTATAAAAATAATTCCTCAGTGAAAGACAAAATTGCTTCTAGGTAGTGATCTCCTCTACAACGTCCTACTTGAAAAACTACAAATACCCCCCTTATTTTGCAGAATCAAGAGCAAGGGCAAACAGGGGAGAAACTGCTCAAGCAACACTGTATAGCCAGCTCACTGCATCAGAGGTCAGAATTGCAGAGTTCTGATCTTATTCTGACTCATCCCTTTAATATTCACACTCCTCAGGACCAGGAGCTTGTGAAGCATAAATACATCTTTGCACGAGACTTTGTACCACAGCAATGAAAAACAAAACAAAACAAGTCCTGTCTCATGTTTATCTCACGTTCGTCTCCTTGATCACAGTCTGTGCAACCCAAGCACTGCTAAATATCCCCATTTTACAAGTGGAGGCACTATTAGTCTAACACACAAATAAAACTCAAAGCAATTCCATTTTTAGTGTTTGGAAAGCCTTAAATCAATGACAAAAATGCAGAGTGTTGTCTAGAAACAACATTTAGGAATGCCAGACACACTTTTGGTTTGAATACCTTAAGCATGTTATGATCTGCAGGTCCCAGAGTGAAGAGACAGCCCAAGGGTGTGCAGACACAGGTCAATTAGCAAAACTAGAACATCTGGATTGCTGATAAATTTCTGTCTTGTAAACACATCAGCAATCTATAAATAAAAAGTTGTGCTATCAGAGATCTTGGTATCTACTTAAGAGACAACAAGCAATTTTTTTTAACCCTAAAATCACCCACCATCTTCACAACTGGCTCTTTTCATAAAACTAATCTGGAAACACAGAATTTTGAATAACACCTTGGTTTAGTGCATTATTCTAGAGAAAGCTTGAAGTCTCCCATCAACAGAGAAACCATTTTGGACACATCTGTTTTGAAGCTGAGCAAGTTTTGACATTCTACGTTGTTCAATTGAATTTTTGTGAAACTGATCTCACAACTTAACAAAAAAGATCTACAGAGAGAGGTTTTCAGATCCCAACTCAACTTGAAAGCAATTCACATTTAAAACAATTTTAAAACTGACTAATTTTAGAACCATTATGCAGGTACTACACATGTTAAATAACAACTGGTGTTCTATCTGTCCTAAAACCAAAGTCCAAAATGTGCAAGAGCAGAAAGATTTAATTTTTATTTTCTATTTTCAGTCTGAAATCTTTGAAGGCTTCATGGCTAAGAGTGCTGAAAAAAGTGATGTTTTATCCTGTGTTAACAACTAATCCAGGACTCATTACCTTGCTTCACGTGCCACACCAAGGCTTCGCCAATTCCTGGTGATGTAAAGAACAGGTAAGGGAGGCTGTGGTGCCTTTGCAGAGAGTGTGAGGTAGGAGGAGGGACCAGGCTGGCAGCTCTCTGTCAGGGACACGCCAGAATTAGGACAGGCTGCTGGAAAACTCAGCAGGACACCAGCTTCTGAGAGCAGCCTTCAAAAGCATTCTCATGGCAACATGGGTTCTGCCATTAAAGCAAATTAATAAAATATCAAAGCTGGGGGCTAGGCAAATGTTAAAGAGTGGATTTGTAGCTTCATGCTTTCCTTTGGAATGCAGAAAGTAAGATGGTGTTCCTGCAAAAACAAGGAGGCAAGACACACAGACAAGTCAAGGCTAAATCAGGAATTATAAGCAACAAAACCTGCAAGTTTTAGATGTGAAGTCACACAAACCCAGGCTGATGCCCACCAGCCTGCAGAGGGGCAGATCTCAGCTGAGAGCAACCCCAGAGTTCACTCACCCAACAGCCAGAGAGCCAGAACAGCTGGAGAGAAGCCAATAGACCCAACTCCAAGAGGGCTGCTAGGCTTTCTGAAAAGTGCTCATTCACTTGGCCCACACCCCCTCGTGCAGCACAGCTGTTTCCAGAGCCACTCCCCAGCCCAGACATGTTTTTTCCAGTCCTATTTCACAAAAGATTGAAACTTATTTCCAACAGATGCATTTTGCACTCCAGTAATTCAGTGATATTTCCTGATGACTGGTTAACACAAAAGCTGGGGCTGGTTGCTCCCAAGATTGCATCTGTTACCCTGCATCTCGCCATCAGGGCAGAATGAATGCCTAACTGCACAAGAGACACCACAGAAGAAGAAATTAGTCTGTTTTAAGCCTCAACCTGGGGATAAATAATTTGCCCATGCAACAAGAGCTTGAATTAAGGCTTCTATTTTTTCAAAATATGACCTAATAGGGGAAGGGAAAAAAAAAAAAAAATCACAGCCTGAAATCAACTTAAACATTTTCTTACCAATTTTACAGCTAACACAATAGAAAATACCTCTTGATTTTCTCAAGCTCATTTTTCAGATAATCCTTGCTCCCATCAGCCCTTTGATTTCAGAGCCCTTCTTAATTCAATTAACTGAATACAACAAAACAACCTCCATGGAAGGATTCATTCACCCTAAAACTCTCTGGGAACTACAGACAGAACTTGGCTCAAGCAGTGAATTTCTCCTAACACAACACACAGCAGAGCCATCACCTGAGCTTTCTGTGCACACGACAGCACAGCAGGAAAAGTCCCACACCAAGTGAGAAGGGCGTACCTGAGGAGAATAAGTTTTAAGTATATAATTTTCTGCTCCATCGACAACTATATCCTAAAACAAGAGGGGAGGGGATGAAAATAAATCATCTCCTTCTCATTAAGCCTGACATAACTCTGTTTGCTGAGGAATGGTGCTGTGGGCTTTTCCTTACAGGGTCAGCAATGTGTGCCATGGTAAATCATAGGAATTATTTCACAGGTGTATTTATTTTTGACACAAGCAGAAAGCACGAAGCCATTTAAAGCATTTGAGCTTCCTAGGAACCAAGGGTTGTATCTTCTCACTTGTGCCTCTTAATTATTGTTACAAGAGATGTCTGCAATGAGAAATTCTTTTTGCATGAGCCATTTAATTGGCCACTTTCTCCTCACAAGCATCCAGTGAATGCTTCAGGTGGTGTTCACAGCTCTGTCCTTACACGCAGCCATAACAAGCATAATTTAAATTATATCAACTATTTATGTGACAGAATATTTTTGTGTAAAACTTCAGGAGACCTTATCATGCTATCAAATTGAAATTTCAATACTGAGCTCCAGCAAATAATTTCCACTTCAAAAAGTACATCTGGAAAGTGAGAGGATAATATGTGCACATATCAGCACATCTCGTGTCTCTCTAGGTTACTAAACCTTCTGTATCAAGGGCAGCTTGCTTTACTAAATATTAATGCAGAACTCTGCATAATATGAGGCTTCAGTTATTCAGAGGATCTCTGAACTGCAAATAAAAATAAGCATTAAAGCCCACACTATTAACTACAGATTAAGGTCAGATCCCAACAGTTGTTCCATACAGAAGAATGTAATAGATAAACATCCACTGACCGTGATACTGATCCCTTCTACAAAGCAGATTGCAAGATCCAGGCTTTAAAATTTTTAAGAACATTTATTAGCTCAGCATGAATGCAATCCTTCACTCCCACAAAGAATGCAGAACTGGGACAAATTGTGTTTTGGAAGTTCTGGAAAGGCATCACTTAGGCACCTGCGGGCCAGCCCAGTTTGCATTCTCTGCTCTGCAGATCTGATGGTTCTAAGATTAACTCCACTGATTTTTATCACTGATTTCCTTTTCATTTTGCCATGTTAAATGTCAAATGATCCAATGTCTGACACTGCCCTTTTAACTATTACAACCAGAGCTTAAAGATGACATACACACATCTCCTCACCCCTTCAAAGGGAGGCTCAATGAAACACAAGAAACAGTCAGAATTCAAAGGTCAATATTTGCATAAGTGGAATAAAAGCCAAGAAAGCAAGAATTATTAAAAATTTAATTCTACAGTAAGCTCTGCAATTATCACTCTGTCCAAGGTATTGATTTAAATTACAAAATCAGCTTCATAGGTAGTGCTGAGAACTTCATTAAAATTTACTGAACTTATTTATAAATGCTTCTTTCAGAAAGCTCATTATAAAAACCTGCACAACCCCAATTAGACCTCCCAAATGCATTAATGATATATGAGGTCTTTTATTCCCTCCATCAATCTTAGGCTACACATTTACTTATACAATCAATACTCCAAAGTTAAGGAATGTCCATAAATTCACGGCCTTGCATCAATGAATTTGTTCACTCAATACCTTTTCACACAGAGTCCCTGTCCCTGTCAGTCACATTAACCCAACCAACCACATTTTATTGCTCTGTAATCAGGATTCAAAAGCACTTGAGATGACAGGAGCAATAAAAACCCTTGAGACTTTATATGTCCATTATAGTGCCTGGGTTGTTTAAAAACAGGAGCTGCAGTTGCAGTCTGTGACTATAAATATGCACAGCACCAGCACAGAGCCAGGGAAGCTCTGGGTGCAGGCAGGAAACAAAGGAATCTGAGGTCAAAGACCCTCTGCAGAAAGCAGGGAAGGGACGCAGCAGTGACAAACGTTTGTCCTCCCTTTTCCCAAAATAGAAATAGCTCTCTTAGCAAATATTTTACAGTGGTTTATGACTTTTTTCTAGTCCATTAATGAAAAAAGAAACCTGGACAAGGCATATTGAACAAGATGTCAGGGTAAGGTATTTGTGCTCCATTATGTCTGTCCAAGGTACTTGAGCAGTCCCAGGCCTCCAGGGATTCACTGCTTGCTGGACTTTCAGGAGAACCCCTGACACTGACAGACCTTGCCTTCAGCACATTTGCTGTCAAGTATCCAAACCCACAGAAACCATGCAAAACCTCCACTGCCACAAAATGACGGTGCAGCACTGAATAAAACACGAGCCTTAAATGTTTGTAACATCACACATTTATATTCTGAAATGAAAGTGACGCCTGGCCTTGTACCAGGTTTAATAATATACAAGAAAATTCTGTTTTTGCAAAGGGTTCAAAGAAGCTCAAGCTCAATTAGATCATCAGCACTTTATATAAACTTGACAACTAAGCTGTTCCTCATTACACAGCATCAAGAGATGCTGACAAGACTTGGGTTTTGCAGAAATCTTAGAGATGAGCTTTGCTGCCTTTTAGGAAAACAAGGGCAGGCATCAGTTTTACAGCTCCATCAGGCACACCTGGGTACCTGAGGTAGAACAAAACACTTAAAAGAACTGCTCAGTAAAACAACAACTGGCAAGAGCACACAGGGAGCACCAGAATGTAAAACCCTCTAATGCAACAGCCTGCTGTGCAGTTGGCATAACGACTGCAGATCCATTAGGAAACAATACAGCTTCCCAGGAAAATGTATAAAACATCTCCACCACTTGCACTTCAAAACCCTCTTCAGCAACTACACAGCTTTTTAGTGCTCCTTTTCAGAGGCAAATCGGTGATACTGCTGCACAGGGGTAGCAGTTGCAGACACTGCAGGAGCTGTACTGGTGGCACCAACACACGGGTCAGACTCACACAAGCAAAGAGCTGCAGGCCCCAGCACAGGAAGGACGTGGAGCTACTGGAGAGAGTCCAGAGAAGGCACCAGGTTGAGCAGAAGGAAGGAGCAGCTCTGCTGGGAGGAAAGGTTGGGAGAATTGGGATTGATCAGCCTGGAGATGAGAAGCTTTGGGGTGACCTCATTGCAGACCTTAGTGTCTGAAGGAGCTCCAGGAAAGATGGAGAGAGACTCTTTACAAGGGATGGAGGGACAGGACAAGGGAGAATGGCTTCAAACTGACAGAGAACAGCTTTGGATGGGATACTGGGAAGAAATTCCTCCCTGTGAGGATGGGCAAGCCCTGGCACATTGTGCCCAGAGAAGCTGTGGCTGCCCCTGGATCCCTGGAAGTGCCCAAGGTCAGGCTGGAGCTTGGAGCAGCCTGGGACAGTGGAAGGTGTCCCTGCCCATGGAAGGGGGTGGCACTGGATGGGCTTTAAGGTCCCTTCCAGCCAAAACTGTTCTGTGATTCTGTGAACACAAAGAAATAAACTACCATTAAAAAAAACCAAAAACACTTTTTCTCGCTGATATACTGGGCTAAGAATGATACTTCAGGAAATTTTCATATCTAACAAAACACAAAATTCCCCAGGGTCTTTGGGCCATTGCCACAGCTGTGTGTTTGTCCTGGCCATACACTGCATTAAAAACACCATTAAATACAGTTTAACTAAGCTGCACGACAAGATTTACTGAGCCTTTGCTGTGTTTTAAAGGTTCACAACTTAGGATCTCTCAATAAGATCAAAAGGAATTCTGAGCAATATCTAGGCATCAAGCTATCTGGAACATAATTAAAATAATATTTTTCTCCATTCCTTCTGTAATGTTGCAGCATTTGTCTCAATGGCACATACACAGACCAGAAATGAAAAATACCCACCCAGAGCAATCTACCTATTGCTTTCTGCTGCATCCACATCACTTGTTTTAACAGGGAAGTTTCACTCTACAAAATTACATCCAGCAGATGTAATTTGCAAAAGCTGATGACAAAAAAAGGAAGATATAAAACTGGCATACTTGGAATAAGCTCAAATTTAATTAATTTAAAGTTTGCAAATAAGGTAGGAACAGTCCAAAATCTAATTTTACAGCACATCACAAATTCAATCAGCTAACCTGTCACAATGGAAGAACACTAAAATAACTGTATATACACTTTAAAATAAACTCTGCTGCTTAGTCTGTTTCTATGCTTATCATTATTTTGTAACATTTTTAATGGGAACAAGTTCAGGGAATTGTTAGGCTGAAATCTATTTTATGCAATTCTGGAACAGAAGAAAAATGGAGCTGCCCAGAATCTGTCAGCACCTCGCAGGGTGTCACCTTCAGACACACAAAAATTCCTCTCAGAATCAAAGCCTGGATGAAAGAAATGGAAAAGTATTTCAGGTAAGAGGTTCTAGGAGCAGGTAACACCTCTCCCAGGGAATCAGGAGATGCCATGGAAATGCACATAGGGTGATAGAGGAGCAAAAATAACTATGAGAGGGATTTTTCCCAACAGTAATGCCTTAAGAAACAAAGAAACTTAAAATCAACCCAATAAAACACTGATGTACACAACGACTTTGCATAAAATAAGGATTATTGCTGCACTCTCAGAACATAAAGATTCACTTCTTTTTTTTTTTTTTT
>VZRH01003998.1:404525-416913 GCA_013397555.1 Urocynchramus pylzowi
ATATTAAAGGCAAATTTCTTGAGAACAAGATTACTTCGAGGTGGATTCTGGCTAATCCTGCTGAGTAAAAACCAAAATAATAAACCCACACAGACTAGAAGCTGAAAGAAGATAAAGTATTATTCCAACTCCTCCTTGTACATGAATAATGGCTTGTTTACTAAGAAGCTGAAATACCACATTCAGCACAAATTCCAGGTAAGTTAAAAATGCTGGTAATTTCAAAGGAAAAGGAAGAGTGAAGTATCTGTGCTTTGGGAAGACAGTTACATTGGGAAAAAACTTCAGCACTCTTCAAAATGAGGATTTCTATCTACAGTCCATGCCTTGGATATGTACTGGTCCCTCATTCACCAGTAAAATAAGGAAAATCAGTATTTAAAGCACTTTTCTGTCACTAATCCTTTTTAAACATGCTCTAAGTAGACACTCTCATGCACATCCTGCTGTCAAAACCCAGGCGCACAGAACCCAACTTCTAAACATCTGATTCTTGTAGATTTTATGTTTGAAAATGGCAAAATAAACTGCCACCAATATTCAATTGTGTCATCAGTTTATGAATCATTTAGAGGGATAAAAATGTTGAATTCTCAGCAACACAATCTTCATAAAATTCTGCTTCAGAATAAATTACAAGCTTCATTTAACTATATGGAAATGCTTGCAGTGCATACAATACTCTGAGTTGTATATAACCCTTTTAATTGAAATTAAAGACAAATAAGGAGCAATAGCTGCAACTCCAGTTAAAAATCACTTTTTTAAAATATGAGCTAAGGGAAGACAACCTGACAATTGCTACACAAGGCAAATAAAGCCCTAAATATGCAATTTGTGTTGATCACTGTCCATCCACTGATACTTCTGAAAGTGGCAAAGCCTCTATTTGTAAATGATGAGCAAATCTAACTCTTGGCAGGCCATTGTGTAAAGACAAGCATTAATTAGACTTTAGCAGCTTCATTTTAAAAACTAAAAAGTAGCAAACTAAGAGCAATAATGACTATATTTTTGGATTTTCCGAATTTTTTTCTGGAAAATTCGCACTTTTAGTTCAAAAAGTGTGTTTCTGTATCAGTCTAAATGCTAAATAAAAAAGGACATTTTGTAAGCTAGACAGGACATACAAAAATAATAATTCCAGTGGACTTCTACATTTATAAGGACATATTTCAGACTTCTAATAAAGCTCACTTGATTAAAAGATTTTAATTAATACTATAATGTGATTTCAAAATGTAAATTAAGTCAACTAGAAGATAAGCTGAAAAAAAATCTACATGCCTGCAGTACCTCAAAGTCTGTATTATGTAATTGCAAAAAGGAACAAAAAAACTTCATGTAAATCACATTCTAATTAATGACAGAGTAAATGACACTGAAATGCACAGAAAGTTGCATGTGCACGTGCATATGCACGTGTTGCATATGTGGCTGCCTGACTTAGAAGGTAACAGTTATGAATCACATTTATGGAAGGCATTATTCATAAATAGCTGCAATTGAAAAATTAACAGTTGATAACCAGCTCCAAGCACTCCCAGCCTCTGCAAGCATTCAACAGGCACTGCTGGAAACAGTTAGAATTAAAATGTTCAGCGTCCACGAGAATTTAAAAACACTTAAAGGGTAGTTCCTGTTATTAATTACACACAAGAGAGTCCTTCTCTCTTAGACTTTCATGCTTTCTACTGCAGATGGAAAAGCTGAGGAACTAAACCTAAGTATTTAATAAATAACTTATTATTCTTACCTCTCACCCTAAAGAGAAACAACCCACAAAAACAAACATTAAAGAAATAATTATCAATGCATCCCAACAGGGAAATCTGTTTTCTTCATCTTCTTGCAACTTTCTTTCCAACATTTCATTAAATTCTGCTCATGGCATCCACAAAACTCTTGTATAAAATGAACAGCATATGTGGCTGTGTAACAGCAGCTGATGTGCAGGACAGCCAAGGGAGAGGGAAAAATTAAGAAGATGACAAACTTTATCTTGCCCAGGCCTCAAACTGGTTTATCTGTCAACTGGGGATGAGCTATCACTCACACATGTTGAATTAGAAGCTGAAGAGCTTCATGGAATTACATCCAGGGCACTGGAACAGTCAGTCTCCTAACTGGAACACACTGCTGGGACATCTGACCAATGCAAATAAACAAAACAAAACTTCACATGGTGGAATGGGGGGAGGGTGAAGATGGTTTTGCTCTTGAAATGGAATATAAGAAAAAAATATTTGCTGCAAGATAAGGTTTAATTATGTTTAAGGTTTGATGAGCACAGTATCAACAAGGAAATTTCCTAGAAAAACAGGAGTTTTTCTAGAAAAAACAATGCCATATTTATTTTACTTCTATGTTCAATGTTGAGTGAATTACAGAGTTAATTGTGTATTGAGCATTGAGAATCACAGAATCATTTAGGCTGGAGAAGACCTGCAAACAATCATGGAATGATTTGGGTTGGAAGGAACCTTAAAGCCCATCCAGTGCCACCCCCTGCCACAGGCAGGGACACCTTCCACTGTCCCAGGCTGCTCCAAGCCCTGTCCAGCCTTGGGCACTTCCAGGGGCAGCCACAGCTTCTCTGGGCACCCTGTGCCAGGGCCTCCCCACCCTTTTAAGAAAGAATTTCTTCCCCATTTCTAATCTAAACCTGCCCTCCTCCAGTCCTATCACTGCACACCCTGGTGATCACCGAGTCCAACCCTTAACACTGCCAATGCCACCACCAAACCATGTCCCCAAGTGCCACGTCCACATCTTCAATTCCCTCCAGGAACGGTGACTCATCCTGATCTACTCAATATATTGAACTTTAGTGAAAGCATGTGATTGTAGTAACAAAGAATCCTCACCAACACAGAGGCACCTTCCCTGTCCTGACACAGCTGCCCTGCTGCCCCCTCTAGCCAGCTCAGGGACAACAAATCCCCTTCCCAGCACAGAAGGCAATGGCTGAAAGCAGAACCTGCACATCTACATTGTCAAGTAATGCTCCAGCAGGAAAACATCTGTGGAGGAAAATGCTGTGAACTAAGCTCTCAATTTCAGGGCTCTATGTCTGATAAGCTGCAATGGGATCCAGGAACCAAAACCCTCCAGCACCTGCTCTGTAGCACCCAAAGGAAAAGCAAGTTCCATGCTGCAGGACCACCCAGCAACACAGACAAAGCTGGGATGACTGGGATACACATTTCCAAAGGGTTCTCCTGATCTGAACCAACCCTGATGGGTCTGCACTCATTAAGACTCACGAGTTTCACCCATCACTGCTGTTCTCAGGAAGAACTCAGAACACGGGCAATTTTTCAAAGATCTCTCAGAGTTCACCTGCAGAAATAGGAACAGAATCTCAACTTTCACAGGCATCAGCAATTATTGGCACCATATTTCCTCATAAAATGGGTCAGATGTTGCAAAAGTAAGGACACCCAAAGGAGGGGAGGAACAATAAATAGAAGTTGACAAGACAAATGCACAACAAGCATCTTATCTGTGTGTGTGTGTATGTGTACGTCAAATTATCTGCAGATCAGTAAAATTACTGTCCATTGAGAAGGGGTCCAGAAATGCAAAGTCCACAGATCAGGCTGAGGGCAAAAGGCCAAAGGGAAGGACAAAGGAGAGAAAGGAATCATGGAAACTGTGTACAGATACAAGTTATGCTCCCAGATTCTGTTTATTATTTTGTTTGGGTTGTGATTTTTGGGGGAGTGTGTGTAACTGTTTGAGTTTTGCTCTGGGGGGTTCCATTTTTGAACAGATACCTCTAAGTTATGCACATGAAAATACATTAACGAGGCAGCTGCTGGAAGTGTATTTTTACTGAGTTCCCATTTCAGAAGATTTCATGCTGGCTTTCAAGCTCCACAGTCACAGCCTTCCATGGAATTAATTTTTCTATCTCAGGCTTACAGCAACATTAGTTAATGTAAACTGTAGCACATGACTAATAAATAATATAAAGAGCACAAAGGAAAACACCCACATTGTTCAAGCCCTGGTCTGTAATACCCCATCTCACCACAAAAATTATAATGATACAAGAGAAGCAGTTCTGGCATAGAAAGGGGAACTTGCTTTGTGTCTTGTCCACCCTTTGGCAAAAACATTACCAAGTAAGGAAGACAAATTATTTTTATGAGAAACAACGGCGCAATGCAATAAATTTTGCTTTCTTAGGTTACAAAGGAAAACGAAGATTGTAAAAGGAAGAAGAAACTGCAGGGGAATCACAGCCATCAGGATGGAAAACCAAGAATTAAGCCTTGATCCATACACAGAAAAGAATAAATGGTGCTGCTCCTACTATAAATATATCAGCAGTGAGGATTGATGAAAACTGTGTGTGTCAACCAGGTTAGAAGTGGTCAGAGTTTTCATTGGTTCAAATCTTCAGATCATAGGGCATTAAAAATTAGTTTCTCAACCAAATCACTACACAGACCTTTAATACAACATTTTAAATGAAAATACATTATTTAAAAATGAGGTGGCACCAAGGGGTTCTTTGGTCTTTTTGTTGTAGAAAAGAGGTCAAGAATCATCAGATAAAAGATAAACAATGCAGAGGAAATGAAGTGCTGGTTTGATGTGCCAATGTTACAATATTTGAATATTAAAAACTGATAAAATGCCCCCATTTTCCTTTTCAGTGAAGGAATTGCTGTAGATGTCTGCCTAGACCAGACCCAGCACAGCACGAGCTGTTTCAATCAGCTTAGGACAAAAATGAAAGGTAAAATTCAACATTGAACAGGTAAAATTCAACATTCAGAGAAAACTGATCTAAAAATAAATAGAGGGAATACAGGAAAAAAACAGTGGAAAGAGCAATAGTTGCTCAGATAGGGAAGCATAATGATCTGCTTTAATTGATTTCTCTAATTTTTATTTATGTAAATTAGGAAACAAATGTGAAACTCTTCCTTAGCTCATTACTATCCTTTAGCCAAATGTATTTCACAGCTGAACTACAGCAGAATATTGCACTTCAGTAAAGCCTACAGCAACCATGTATAAGAGGGAAAACTTGCTGTAATAACTATAAATTTTGACCATTTAGAAGAGAATTAACAACAGACCCTTGATCAGGAGCATGAGCTGATGAGCTGATCACATTTATATTACTGTAACTAAAAATATTTCTGCCCAGAGGAAATGTTCTGAGCCTTCAGTGCTGAACTTAAAACAACCTTTAAACCTACATAAATACATGTTCTACAATGTTTGTTCTTCACATCTTAGTGAGTTCCTATTTGTTGATCTCTGCTCACCAGAAAAAGGCTTCTTACAAATCCAACAGAAAGAAAAAAGTATAGGTTACATTCAGAGTGGAACAGTCTATCAAAAGAATGATGAAGCCAAAATGTAACTTAATTGCTTGCTTAATTTAAAGTTGGCTGTCTCAAAAGAGGAACTTTCATGCTGTGGCAGATTGAAAAAGGTTTAAATTATTCTGTTTTTTTCATTGCTCTTGCAGTATCTCCAGGTGCACATCAGAGGAAAGCTTTCAGTGCTACAGACAGCTTGCTGGCCTGCTTGACGATGTAAGAAAACAAAACAAAGCCAAAACTCCCTGGCATAATCCTCCCATTGTGTTTGCACTGCCACAGATCAACAGCAAACAGCAAAAGAGCAGAATGAGAACTCCTGTTTCACAAGCACAATATTTAAAATACTTCATATTTCTATAAATCAACAACAAACCACAAACATCAAAATGGCAAAATGCTTTCTAATAACAGGAATAAAAATTGCATAGAATCCCAGAATCACTGAGGTTAGAAAAGACCTCCCAGACCATCGAGTTCAACCTGTGACCAATTCCCACCTTGTCACCAGCCCAGAAAACTGAGTCCATGTCCAGTTATTCCTTGGACACCTCCAGGGATGGAGACTCCAAATCCCCCCTGGGCAGCCCCTTCCAATGCCCGACCACCCTTCCTGTGAAGAAATTCTTCCTGAATCTTGTCCCTAGGGGAACATTATTCCAGCTGAAGTCTTTCAAGTTCATTTTCAAACCCACACATGGCCAAAAAGACAGCCCTTTTCCACTGCTACTTCATGATCCCCAACACCCTGCTCTAAAAAACTTATTTTCAATCATGCAACAGAATTCTGCCTCTTCCCCATGAACTAACACATCCTGGCTGCAAACCTCAGCAGTCTTTCTGAGGTTCTGTTTGCTGGAATATTCAGCAGCCACATTAAAATGCACCCATTAAGAAAGACAAACTACTTAGGATGTGGACTGTCCCTTGCTGAGCATTTGTGTGGTAATAATGCAATTGCACCTGACCCTTTGCCACATGCAGGGCATTAAAATCACACCAAAATTTAATTTGCTGTCTTTTGTAAATTCATCAGGATCCCATAAATAAGGAGGTGGAAAAAAAATATATTGCAAAATGTTTCAGAAAAATAAATTGAAATTATTTTCTTCAATACTAAAGAGTTTATTTAAATGTCTTTATGTAATGCTGAAGCTGAACTCTACAGCAGAAACAGGCAACTAAGCCTGTTTCTGCTGTATTAATGTAAAAAATGTATTAACGGTCAAAAATCAAATAATTTCACTATAGCACAGTTTAAATTCTAATAAAATATATATTGAAATATTAAATTAAAATATTTTGTTTGAGGGCATCTCAAAAATGAAACTAGAACTGTATTTTCTGTGACACTTTTTTAATGGAAGTTTTAAAATTATACAAAAACATACTACATTTGCTGCAGTACTTAAAACTGTATAACCACTAAGACCTTTTGTTTAATTAAAGAACTCTACTGCAAATTGACAGAATTGCAGTTTTTTACAGTAGAAACATCACTTGAGTGTGGTGTGTGATTGTTGTGGGTCTTCCTCTTCCCCTTGGGATCAAAGGTCAGAGGAATTTCAAACAACTTTTGAAATAACAAAACCTCCAGCTCG
This sequence comes from Urocynchramus pylzowi, assembly GCA_013397555.1. Taxonomy (NCBI): domain Eukaryota; kingdom Metazoa; phylum Chordata; class Aves; order Passeriformes; family Fringillidae; genus Urocynchramus; species Urocynchramus pylzowi. Next base: position 411,472 of record VZRH01003998.1, read on the forward strand.
GAATTCTGCCTGAGATCAAGTTGTGTCTAGTGGGAGATTTTACAACTCTCTTGAAAACAGAGTAAAAAAGGCTTTTAATAATGGAAACACTGAAGGACCAAGAACTCCAGTCACTCTAAGAGCTGTCACTGCAGTATTCTTTCCTTCATATCCTACTGAAAATTCCGCTTTATTCTCCATTTGTCATTCTTCTCTGTGAAGACAGTCACTTCGTTATAGAAATTAGGGGTTTTTTCTGCAGCCTACCTTCTTGTTTTAGACTTTTGGTTTTAATTCCTCATGTTCTCAGTAATTTTGATCACTAATTTGGCTTTCCAGCTTTAGCTGGTGACATTTTAGACAGAAGCTTCAGAAAGCTGAACTGAAAAAACATTGATTCAGTGGCTTAACTTTATAATGGAAGTTTTATTTTTCAAGAGCATTATCCCAAGAGTATGAACTCCTTGATTTTGAACACAAGTGTAATGAATGATGGTTAAAAAACCCCATGACTTAAACATGTTAGTGCACAAACAACAGCTTGCTACAAACCATGTAAAATCAGAATATTTCTCAGAGATTTTGCCCAAGAACACAGACAAAACCTCTGGATACAGCAGTCTCCAAAGAGAAAGTGTAGGTTCTTGTTCTGATACAGACAAAAGTCAAGTTTCAACATACTTAGATTCCTAAAAAGTGTCACTTCTGTGGCATTTAAAAACAAACAGAGCTGCTCTACTGCTTTTACACTTGGTTGTGTGCATGAATGGCATCTGCAGGGGAAACAAGACTGAATCAGAACTTCAGCTGGCTCTGTACAGATCAGTCCTCAGCAGCAGAACTGTTCCTGGCTCAGCAGAATTACCATGGTAGAAGGAATTCCAAGCAGAGGAAAGGAAAATGAAGAGGAAAGAAAATCCAAACCCCTGGAGATGAGCTGCCTGGCCAGGGTGGATTCTGTGGCTCAGGGCAGGGCATCCTGCCCAGCCCGAGCCCCCAGCTGGGAGACAGGAGAAAGTCAGCACCGTGCAAGCTGCAAAAGCTAAGCTGGATAACTGCAGCATCTAAATGCAGCCCCAATTATTTTCTGTATACCAACAGAAACCTGTAATGAATCTCTAAATAACTTCTGAACTGGGAACCACTGAGCTGTCCTGAATGAGACTGGGGAAATGCCATTCCATTACCACCTAAGCACTGTACACTCATCTACATCACTTTGGATGTGATGGGTGGCAAAAACCTGTAGGATACCTACAAAATTTAATATTAATGTTTTGGAGCACAGAAGAAAAATCATGGATGCCTGCTTACCTCCATCAGGAAATGCTTTGTGTGTCTGCAAGGCACAACTTGCAGAAAGAAAACTTATTTATTGCTAATCTTTAGAAGGCATCAGTCTTTGACATCCACTTTCTCAGAGGTTTAATTTCAAGAAGCATCAGCTCACATCAACTTTCACGAAAACACCACAGAATCCATAATTTCCCTAACTGCCAAGTAAAAGCAATGTTCAGGAGAGTCAAATGTGCTCTAAGGCAAGAACAAATACACATCAGAAATGCCATGAAAGAAAGAAGGAAAAGGCCAGCTAATGAGTACACAACATGCAGCTGCAGCAGAAGTGACAGGGAGAAGGTGGGGAAGTGAGAGGGACAACAAAAAGGCACATCCTAATTAAGCAAACATATGACAAAGGAAAAAACCTGCACTAGTGGGGTGTGGTTATTTCATGATTAAATGCTAAATAATGAGAAGTATTTGGCAGAAACACAGGCTGTGTGAGAATACAGCATTTACAGTTATACTACAGCAGCTTTCAGTTTCTCAAGGTTAGCAGGTTTATTAAATCAGTGATTTCATACAGGTGATTTTTTTTTTTTTTTTTGTAATTCAGTATTACATAAGACAGAATTGTCTTGTCCTAATACAGAGTTAAAGCCAAAGGTCCTCCTGAACATGCATTGTATGAAAATGAAAACCAGGGACTTTGGGTTATGAAAAGAAGCCATATGACTAAAAAGTGAATCCATTTTCCAAAACGCCCACACAGACAAGAGCTTCTGATGAGAAAAATGATCTCTGCAAAGCTAAATTGCACAGATTATTTCCATAAAAAGTTAGAATCTTGCAGATTATACAATATTTACTGTGCTGGGATTAAGAAAAAAAACCAACAACACACCAACTTTTTCTATTATTACTGTATGAATAATTACTTAATGGTTCAATGTAAATGATATAAAAATCAATAATTACTTAATTGAACAATTGTCTACTTTTAGAATTCACATAGGCAATGATGCTTGCTTGGTTTTTCCAGGATTGTTTCTCTCTTGCTGCTGGTGAGTTTTGGGTACCTTTCAAATGAGGTGCCACCACCTGTGTGTGCCAGCAAAGCTTACCTTGGCACTGGAATCCTTGCTTCCCAAATCCCCTGCATAAAGAAGGAAAAAAAACTGCCTTAGTATGTTTGGTTTTAATTTCTATTCAGTGATCTCTAAAAACATAAAAATAGCTTCGTATTAAATTACTTCAGGTTTTGCTACGACAGCAACAGATTTTCAAATACACAACACAGACCAGCCCACCCATTTCAAAGCAGAGAACAATAGCTGTCACCAGCTATGTAATTTCAGCTTCTGGCAACAATTTTTTTATTATTATTATTTTACAAGCTATTTTGGATCTACAATTATCATCATCTGTGATTGCTGCATAAAATTTCAACTCATTTAATGCCACATGTATATTTAAACAGCCACGTAAAATATTCCAAGTTCCAGCAAAGGCACGTAAAACAAACCAGACTTGGGGTTTCATCCAGATTTTGGGATTACAAACTGCTGTTTGTTGTGAGGCTCAGCTAGAGTCCAGCCATTTGCTGCATGGAAAGCAGGCAGGTGAAAAGTTTTGCTTGTTTCAACATAAATGAGAAGACAGGCCCCTGATTTTCATACTGATTATTCTCCATCTTCCTTGCTCCATTTCCATAACGAAATACAAATGTGTGTGTAGCACTTCTGCAATGAATACAATGACGGTGGTATCCAGAGTTCCAACACATCTTGTACCTCTGGCAAACTCCACTGCTGTGGATTTATTTGTTTATCTTTAAGCATCTAACATTCTCTTCCCACAAAAATAACTGTTTTGAGTATCCTGCCTATAAACATTTCTCTGCCTTTTTCTTTGCAGCCTGTTTTTCATCTGGAGAGCTGGAACTGCTCACACTCAAACAGACAAAAGCCATGAGCTGGAGAAGCTGTGTGCAATTAACAACATGCGGCTTAATTATCAACTTTATGGAAATGGTTTCTTAAAAAAATATACATATCAACAATTTCTCCATTTTTTATTTATTTGTGGAAGTGACAAAACCTTCAGTGCACTGCTCCTTCAAGAGGAAGGTGAAATGACACAGCCTAGAGCATTTCTCTGCACGACTTGCTACTTGTTACTATAAGCAAACCTGAACTAGGAAAACCAGGAGGAAAATACAAATATTTTTTTATTTGGCAGCACACGTGCCTATATTGTCATTCTGATGCTTTTACCACTCATCTTCACAAAACTCAAAAGCTGGAAGCGCGGAAATGCAATCACAGGAAAGCTGATGGCGGGACTAAGAACATGAAACAGACCTGAGATAATTTTTAATCCTTTGAAATAGACTTATTTGCAAATATTCCTGTTTTATCTACTCCAGAACCGCGGCAGTTGCTCAGCATCTGAGCTGAATCCCTGCAGAGCTGCAGCCCATTCCACTCCCTGAGCGCTTACAATGTAATTTTTAAGTAAAAAGTCTTTTAAAAAATATCAACACTCCAGAACCAAAGCGGAGAGGTGAAAGTTGCTGAAGAGGAAAAGGAGGCACTAAACTATTTTGGTAACTATTACCTGATGAAACGTAATCTAAGGAAAAGAATCTACTTGTGTATTTCATTGAACGGTCCTGATTACTGTTCTTTATACCCTCAAACATTGTTAATTGACACAAGTAATTTTGGAAACACTCAATGGTGCGCGATAGCTGTTTGAAGCGGCCCATCTCCAAACCAGAAAACCAAAAAAGTTTTCGAGGTGTCAGATCCTCTTCTAAGGAATGTGAAGAGCTTCCCCAGGCTCAGCAAGCACGACAAGACAAGAGCGCAGTCGCTCTTGCCACCTGTCAGCCACAGGATACCCTTTCAATTCCAAATCCACCCTGTCATTCGTGACAGAGCTCTGCTTTGTTTTATAATTGTGCTGCTGGTGTGCACAAACACCGCTCGCAATAACCCTGCAGCAGTTTTTCACACCTCCCAGCTCATTCTGGTTTAGATTAACTTTGAAGCAGTTTCTGAAGGTCTCTCACTTTTACCACACCCAACTTCACTTTTTTTTTTTCCCCAAAAAAATCTTTAAAAGAAAGAAAAACTCAGAAATTTGACTTGTTTCTTGCGCAATCTACCATGTCAGCTTTCCTTCCTTACTCCGCGAATATATTTCAATCATTTCTGGCACAAGCACAGTCTTTGCTTCAGCATGCAAGCAGAGGAAAACTGACAGAGGAAGGAAAAGGTCCGTGTCCAGACATATAAACACACATAAAAAGAGCAAGAAGCGTGCCACGGACACAGAGCCGGCTGCGTGCAGACCCTTTCACAACTTCGGCCAAAACAAATCACAGCTCTCGCTGTCGGCACCCAGAGCTGCAGTGCAAACTTGAGCAGCGGAGCAGGGCTGGAGCGAGGTGAAGGAGGGGAATCCCGAGCTGTTTGTGCTGCACGGTCCCTGCAGGTACAGGACCCCTGAGGCTCTCCCGGCTCCTGCCGAGCCCGGGCCGCGGAACGGGCGCGGAACGGCCCGGCCTGCGCGGAGCTGCCGCCCTGCCCCGGCACCGCACGAACCTATGGGTGTACTTTTCCCTACCACCTCAGTAATGAGGGTGTTGGTAGGGAGTTTTCCTGCCCTCTCGCGCAGAACACTTCCCTCACAAAAACCACCCCTCCCTTTCCTCGGCGTGGACCGGAGCAGCGGTGTCACGGTGCCTGCCCGGCCTCGCTGCCCGCCCTCGGCAGCAGGAGGGAGCAGGGCAGGCACTGACCAGGAGTTAAGGCTGGGGGACCCGAGTTTTGATACTCAGCAACGCCCGGGTCTGACACGGGCACCCTCCGTCCCAGTGCGGCTGTGCCCGGCTGAGCCCCCCAGCCCAGCCCCACCGAGCAGAACCCGGGGACAAGGGGTGAGAAACGCGGCTCTGGACCATGTGGGAAGCGATGGTCCCACCGCGGGGCTCCAGACCCTGCTGGTCCCTGCGACCCCCCGAGCGCCGGCAAGTTTGGGGGTTCCCCCAGCCCCGAAAGCGGGGTGCACCCAGCCCCGGACCCCCGAGCAGCGGGAGCCGCACACAGCCCGCCGGGAGGGGGATGCGACAGCGCCGGCGCAGCGAGGGGACACGGGGGGTCACCCCCAGCGGGG
>VZRH01003998.1:417322-443862 GCA_013397555.1 Urocynchramus pylzowi
CGCGGGGCCGCCCCCGCCGGGGAGCGCCGGGGGAAAACGGGGGGGCGGCCGCACCTGCTGGCCCTCGTCAGCTCCCGCAGCGCGCCCCGGGGCGCTCTCACACCCCGGGTGCTCTCACACGCACCGGGGGCTCTTCCACATACACCGGCTCCCCCAAAAACGCACCGGTTCCACTCAGGAACACATCGGTTCCCCTCTCTCTCTCTCTCTCTCTCACATTCACCTACACAGGCTTCCCTCACACACAGGCACACACAAAAGCTCCCCTCACTCACACGCGCACGCTCAGAGGTTCCCTTAAAACACGCACACAGAATCTCCCCTCTCACTTTCTCTCTCTCTCCCCCACACACTCACACACAGAGATTCCCGTGTCACGCACAGACAGGAGATCCCCTCGCACACACGCAGAGAAGGTGCCCTCTCATTTTCTCTCTCTCACACACACAGAGGTTCCCCTCACACCCCTGCACACAGACCGGCTCCTCTCGCCCCCCAGCTCCCTCCGTGCCCACACAGACACAGCAGCCCGTTCTCTCTCCCCAGTGTCACACACTCACACAGCCCCAGGCAGGTCACACACACACACAGTTTGCCCATTGGTCAGCCATGGAAACCCACACCCCTCCCTGCAGGCAGCAGCAGGACCGTGACCTCCATCCCTGCTTCCACCGCCGCCTCCCTTCGCACGGGCCGGCACAGCCACCACCGTGACACGAAGCACGGGGAACCTGCCCCGCGCTGCTCTGGCCGCCTTCGCCTCGCCCGAGAATCGTTATTCCTGCACCACAACAAACAAAGTGCAGCCCTGCGCGCTCCCCACACACCTTTCCCCTTCCTGCCGCTCTCAAACGCAGCCACAGACATGTGAGCGCAGAACCGCCGTGCATCTCACAGCACCACAGGATGTCCTGCCACTGTGCCGTGGATCGTCATGTATCGATGTACGTATCCCGCAGTATTTCTTACTGCAATACAAAATCCTCAACAAAAAGTGTAGGAATCATTCACCAAGTCTCTTCCACTCATTAGGGCATTCAGCACATACACAACAGACTTTTGCCTTGGTTTTATGTCATCAAGTATTCCATAAAATAATAGACCTGTTCATCTTCATTTACTCACATTACACACAAAATATTCCCAACTCCCTGGACACAGAAACATCTGCCCATGGCATCCTCTCATATTAATACACTCAGAAAAATCATGACTATGCTAACGTAAAACCACAATATATACATAAAGAAACCAAGTATTAATCATATTGTTTTTAATAAATGTCATTTCGTGGTTACAAATTTACACATATAGGAAATAAATGCATGTTAAAAGTTCTACCCCAGTATATCTACACAATTGTCTGTCTGTGTAAGCATGTGTAAGGTGTTTTATTTCATAAGAATGAAAGCCAGCTAATTAACTCAAATTAAGTCTTTTTTGCTGATGGGAAAAGTGCACATGGACACTCGGCACAGAACAGAAATAACTTGCTACATACTATCTTAATTTAAAAGCCTCAGTTTCTGGGTGCAACTTGGCAGAACTGGAATGTCCGTGGCATTTCACCAAATAACCAATGACAGGGATGGCCCCGCTTCTCTCTAAACTTAGAGAATCACACCAGATGCCCTAGAAACTGTTGCCATATGCCCTTGTTTCATGCATTTTATTTCGTGAGCAACTACTTCCAAATTTGATCTGAAATCCAATGAAATATAAAGGTTTTTGATTTGGTCTCCACCTATTCTGCACATGTTGCAAATCTCTTCTTCCTCTTCAGAGGGAATAGATTTTTCTTGCCTTAATCAATTTATGCCAAAGCATGAGGAGCACCAAGAAACATTTTGTACTCTTGTTAAGGGTTCTATCAAGAAACATGAAACGTGTTTATTTCCATTCCTTTTGTGCTGTATCACAAACACAGCCACCAAAACTGGGGAATTTGAAAGGGACACAACTTGGATTACATCAGGTTTGGGGCAATCTGCGTATTTTGTTGTTCATTAAAATCTCACAGACCTGCTGAATCATTTTGGATTCCAGTTCCTTTCCTGCCACTGACTCTGGACCAGATTCATTCACTGAAACACTGGCGAGTGTTCCAGGCTCGTGTCAGGCCCCAGGGAAGAGCCAAATGGCACCAGTCACAGCTCTACAGGATCACAGTAGGATTGCTTTCCTGTCTCTCTCTGTATAGCATCTATTTCATCTCAAACCTAGCAATTATTTGTACATCATGACTAGACACATTAGGCAAAGAAAACCTCTATTATGTGTGCCCAGACAACCAGGTAAACCCTTATAACACATCCTCGCCCTACTGTATTTAACACATGATTCCTTTTTCTGCTGCAGTTTGGATACACAGCACTTCCCCAGTGCTTTTCTTATATTCACCTTCAATATTAGGCTTTGTCACCATGGCCAGGCCACTCTTACAGTGATACCTTAGGGGCACGGTGTGTTCCATTCCCAGACACCTTTGGGATGTGCTGTTGTGACACCAGCTCCTCTTGCTGGGAGGTTTTTCATTGCCTGGACACTCATTTTTCCTACTCTGGACTAGGGTCCTGTGGGTGATAAAGGAACTCATCCCTCCTTTGCAAATAACTGGAGGAAAGACATCTGCCACCTCTTCCTGAGTGAGCACATTCCCCCAGCAGCTCATGGCTTGCTTTTCTGCCCAGGGGAGTGTTTGCAATTTGCTTCTGGTTCAGGCTATCTGGACAAGGAGTCAGCATTTTCACTGTTTGTGTTCAGGCATATACAAGATCATTAAATCAGAGCACCAGCTTTTCCAATCTCCTGGCCAGCTGCTTCAGAACTCCTGACTCCAAAGTGCCATTTATGGGGTCTTCTCATAGCAAATTTACTCCTGTATGGCTATTTGGATAATATCCTAGAGACTGTCCATGATAGAAGTTCCCGCTGGATAATTTACAAGGGGTTTTTTTTCTGAAAAATTTGATTATTGCTGTAACAAGCACAACTTCTGAAGTTCTCTCTATATTTTCATCGATACCACTCTAAGTCTGTAAGTGCATCTGGGTTCATTTTGAAAGAGGTTTCTCCTGAAATGTCTTTGCTTTTACTCATCTGCTGGAACCACCGTCTGCATCACTTTTTAATCAAAAAGCAATAAAAAAGGAAACATGTATCAGGCTCTGTTCTGCCTCAGATCCATTCAAAGGGAGCCAAAGAGAACACCTCCATCAACTGTTTTGGCAACTGTGACTGTTTTATTATTTCCTGCTTCTGAGAAATACTCAGCCAAAGGAATCACTTCCTGCTGGAGGCCTATCAGGAAGTTCACAAGCCAATTCCTCCTCACATTTCAAAGCAAATCATGACTTCTTTCCTCTCTAGAGAGTCAGGGGGACAAGTGTCTATTTTCCAAAACCTGTTTAGGAAGGATGATCTGATCATTGCAACACTGCTGCCTATGAATTGTTTGCTTCACCCAAACTCATCTTCCAAAGGAATTTCCACAGGGCCAGCTCATTAGACATCTCCACCAGCAACTGTTGTGGGATAATTACTAGCCATAATTAGGTCAAAACCAGTTACCAGTTTCCATTAATTCGCAGACTTCTTACTATAAACTAAGGAGCCAGGTTTTCCTAATTTATTTTTTCCACGCAATATAAACTTTTTTTCTCTCTTTGTCTAGAAATCACCCATCAAGTTTAATGTTGAAGCTCCCATTCTTAAGCTTGTCATGTTTTGACCAGTCCTGGTTTTCTACTACAAAATCATTCACAAAAAAAAAACAAAAACAAAAACAAAAACAAAAAAACCCCCACCAAAACCAAAACAAACAAACAAAAAACCCAAACAAAAACAAAAACAAAAAACAAAACCAAAACACCACTACCACCAAAAAAAGTCTGTTTACTGTTCTTACCCCTGCTTTGGCAACAATATACCTTAAATGTTTCCAAAAAAAATAGAAAAAGGTAGGCTGTGGTAACATAAACAGATACATTTCTGTAAGAAGCTGTCTGTCTTTTATCCCAGTGGCGAGGAGATGGAAATAATTTTCTCTCAGCATGGGTTTCTGCATCCTTCCGTGTCTTTTAGCATCTGTGTTTAGAGTCTCCACAACTTTATCCCTGTCACTGCAGTTACACTGGTCCTCCTCTCTGCCCCTTTCCCCTCGAAGTTCCTCAGAGTGCAGGTTGGGAAGCCCTGTGTCACAAGACAGGTTTTATTATTCAATTATTCCATGTGACAGACAACTTGTTTACACAGGCCAGTACTGCATTAAAACACAGTCAAAAAGAATATTAAGTACAGGGAGAAAAGAAGTCCAGTGAGAGATGAAATGTCACAGAAAGAGTATTTCTGAAAAAATTCTGGGAAGAAGAAAAATGGTGTCTTATAATAATTTATAATTTCCCAGGGATAACACTGCAGTCCATCGATATGTCCTAATCAGGAAAATCCTCCTTCCCATTGTGACAGATAAATGATGCCATTATTTCAACTTGAGTTTCCTTGAAAGCCTTGCAAAACCCATTCCTCATGCAAATAGCTTGTGCATTATCCTCATAGCAGCTCTCCATAGAATTGGAAATAAATGGCTGATCATATACAGAACATTGAGTGTAAAATAGTTTTTTTTTATATCAGAGTTATCAGAATACTGAGTGACAACTCATTGCTTTCTTTTCTCATATCTCAGGAGTATGAGGAGCATGGTAAAATCTCTCCTAGTTATAGAGCTTGATGCTGTTACACACTGAAGAGTGATGGGGGTCCTTTGGGATGTTTCCTGAATTTTGCTGCTTTCCAGACTGTACAAACAAAAATTTCTGCCTCAGCTGGAGTATTTGCTGTCTTTGTTGTTTTGCTGATTTTGTCCTTCCCACCAGCAGTCACTCTGGAAAAATTTTGAATATCTCTTCCAAAAAGGAATTCACACCCTTTTGAGTGCATCAGAACAATCCTCTGGTGTAGGCAAACTTTCAGTCTTCAACTGTACACACAAAAAAAGGCAGAAAGAGTGAGACTGTGAAATACAAACAAAGCTCTCAAACCATGTGGAAAAAACAAACTGCTCTTGTACCAGCTAAACAAGGGAGCCTCTGTGATTTATTTAGAGAAACATGGGGCACAGGTTTGTAAGGAACAAAGTAGGTGGGTTTTGGTCATAGGCCAGGGCCAGATGACCCCTGGAATTCCTCGCCCAGAAGAACCAAATCCAAGAGACCAGCGCTGGTGCAGGGTGTGAGCGTGGGCTCAGGGCAGTGCGGTGGCCTGGGACAGACAGAAATTGGATGTCACAGGCCAAACACAGCTCCTGGCTGGCTCAGAAAGTTGCTAGAATGGAAAATGCTCAGAAAGTGAGATTCTCTGGAGGAAGTACCAAGCTTCCTTTTCTCACTTCTCCTCAGGTGAGCACCTGGCAGAGACAAAGCACTGGGTGGGTTCCATGGCCCCTGCCGGAGCCACCACCCCCACCACCATCTCTAGGGCCTTCTTTTTTTTTTCCTTAATCAAAACAAAATTACTCTAACACTGCCAGCTGACAAAAATTACCCTCAAAAAGCTATTTTTGCCCCAGTTTTTGCATTAGAGTGTAAGTTGTACCTGGAGGGTTTAAGTTTGCAGGTAAAGGCCCTCTGTAGGTACATCATGGGATGAGGCCTTGACAAGCAGAATGTGTCACTGTCCTGAAATCTTCTCATGACCCTCTGTTGGAATCTCCAAAGGGCTTTTCTGATGTTAAACTGCTGCAAAGAAAAAATGACTTTGTACTGCTGCATGTCTGGGAAACACCAGCTCCAGAATATCAGCCCGTGAAGCAGCAGAGAGCCCCTGGCAGAGCAGGACGAGACCGTTTCTGTATGGGGGTGGACAGAGGATCAGAGGAGCCCAGAGTCACTGAGCTGGAAAAGTCCTCCAAGACCTTAAAGTCCAACCTGTGACTGATCCTCACCTTGCCCCCAGCCCAGAGCACCAAGTGCCCCGTCCATGCCTTCCTTGGACACCTCCAAACCTCCCTTTGCAACCCCCTCCAATTCCCAACCACACTTTCCATGAAGAATTGCTTCCTGATGCCCAACCTGAACTTCCCCTACTTGAGGCTGTGCTTTGTCTTCACTGGCACTGAAGCCAAAGTGAAATTTCTCACCATTTCAATGTGAGCAGAAAGGTGTGGGCTATTTTATTACCATATTCCCACAAATCTTCAATTGAAAGGGATGATTATTTTGCAAGAGTAGAATTTTGCCTTGTGAAGATGAATTGTAAATAGTTATTATGTATATCATACTGCAACTCATTATTTCTGACAGGTCAATAGCATTTATCAGAGACACAAGAAATAGTAACTTTCATGTTGCATTTTGTTTATTCCAGAGAGTAAATGCAAGAGAAAACCAAAATTGTATCAGCTGGAATATCCAGGATATTCACTTCTTTTCCTGTGCCACCACTCCCTTGCGACAGGTTGACGCAGGGAAAGCAGAATGCCATTTCCAATGGTAAGATTTCCAATTATACCACGTCCGTCTGTGCTCTGCACAAGTGTTTACACTCCTGGAAACACTAATAATTGGAATGACAAGAGTTTGGCTGGACAAACACAGCTTTAAAACATTTGTTTAATTTAGAAAGACTGAGAAGTGACAACACTGACGCACAAAACAAGCTAACATTAATTTCAAAAAAACATTTCCAAAGACCAGAGTTGTGAAAAACGAAGTGGGGAAAAGCTTTGTGCCACAAAGAAGGAAGGAGAGGAAGAATTCTCTTTGTCAGCACTAAACATTCATTCAACTCCCCACTAGAATTTACATTTAAGAAAAAAAAAGAAGCAGAAATAGTCCTTTAATGACAGTGGAGACTATTTTTGGTCTTAATACAGTATTGTGGATTAAAGACTGGAAAGATTAGCAGACTAATATATATCATAAAAAGGGAATGTCTCAGGTGGCTCTAAGTCAGTCTCATGCTGCCATTCAGGTTCACAAGATATTGTGACCTCAACAGCCCAAAATTTCTATCTGGATGTAAATAAAATTATTGACTATTTACAGATTATTTAGAGATTTTAACATGAGTTGCATTTAAGATAGTTTTCTTCCAGAAAATGTAATTTTAAAAATTAAAAATCTCACCCACAATGCTGTTAAGAAAAAAGAAAGACAACTCAGAGCATTCCATATGAAAGTGCCAGCAGCTTTTATTCCAGATATGTTATGCCTGTGAGACAAGAGCTGGGCAGCTTAGTTTAAAAAGGTTTTAAACAGTGGTTGAACCAACTTGTACAGAGGAATATTATTTAACTGGACTACAGCCTGATAACCATGAAAAAAAAAGTCCTTATCATTAATGACCACATAATTAGATGACATGAGGGAAAAAAAAAAAGAGATTTCTTTTTCCTTAGAAATAATAACAAAAAAACCCCCAAAAAAACCCCCCAAAAAACCCAAAAAGCAAACCAAAGTATGCAGCGAACATACTCATGCTTTCTGTGCATTTTCAACTTCTGTAATAAATACTTTTCTCTTTGTAAAGTGCTCATGACCTGTTCTTTCCAAAACATCTGGACATCTTCTCCTTTCAAGACTTGAATTTATGAGAATGTCACTGATATCAGTCCTGGCAATGCTAGAACGATTGCAATTTTATTTCACTCGGGTTGCCAAAATGCTGGTGGCATCATTCTGTCTTCCTGGGCAAGGAAAAAAATCTCCATGTGCAATGAATAAAAGAAAAATGACCTCTGATATTTATTTTTGTTATTTTTACAGAAGATTTCAAAATAAATGCAAAACTCCAAGAAGAGCCTGGCTTGCTGATGGTGCAGATTACACCACCAGAATCAGAATTTTTAGAGATTCACACACATGTGGAGATTGTCAAAGCAGCTGAGTCAAAGATTTCCAGATTGTCAAAGCCTTCTGGAAACCACCAGACAGAGCTGCATCTTCTGAAGAAACCAACACACCAAAAATGTACTTTAATAAAGTGAGCACTTTTAAAAGCATGGCCTCCATTTCATTGTCCAAATAGGATTTGAGCCCTTCAGAAAATCTGATTCCAGTTATTGATACCGGCCCCTCCAAAATCTGCTTCCTCGTAGGAAAGCTTCCCCTTGGATTTATTGCTGCAGATTAGAGGCTGGAACAAAGGGAAATTAGTTTATTGAGATCTTCCTAATGGTTTCCAGCACAAAAGAAGCATCCCTGTGGTACAGCACAAATCTGTAACAGGATCCAGACACAGAATAATGCCATGAGCATTGGCACAGCCTCACCCCAGAGGTGGAGGAGAAGCTTCAACAGCAGCATGACATTTCTAGAAAAATTCTTAGCTCACCACAAACCCACGGCACTCGGTCTAAACTCATGCACTTGTGTTTAAATATTCAAGAGCACTCTCAAATACCAGCTCGTAAAATCAACGGTCTTCCCTCTGGATCCAACATTATGTGGAGTTTGCAGTTCTGAGTCTCTGTTTTTAGATTTTTCAGGCTTGTCAGTCAACAGTGAAATGAGGAATCTCCCCCTTCGGAGTAACTTGCTAAGAATACAAGCACATATATGTTTAAAAATGAGGAACTAGATACAAATATATAAAAAAATATAAATACTTGTTATATATTATAATATACATTATATATTATAAAAAATATATAAGAAAAAACCTCAGCCAACTGTTTGTGTAGATGAATAGAGATCTGGGGGAAAAAAACCCTAATCTTGTAATTTTGTTAATTGTACATAAATTGATTCAAATCTCATATTAAAACACTGATAAAATCCCATTTTAAAAAGCCTCAAATGAAACCAATGACAAGACTTGGACTGGCGTGGGAAGGGATGGGATCACCATAAGGGAGATCAGTATCCACTTTTTGATTACACTGCACAGGAACTGAGTCACAAGGAAGGTAGATTTAATCATCCGGAACGCTCTGGACTGGGGCCCGGGGAGAATTTCCCAGCTGATATCCGTGGTTCACACAGATTCCAGGGTCTCTCTGGACTGGCACTGATTGGAAGTCTCTGACAGGGCATTGCTCCCAGACATGCCCACTTCAGTGGGGTTTTACCGTGGATGAATATTCCCAAACAACTCCTCTGAGGCTGATCCTCTTATCCGTCACTTGGGAAAGCCACGGCGTGGCAGGAAATAAATCTGGTGGTGACCGGCTGTGGGACAGCGCCGTGGCACTGTGCCAGGGCGGGGCTGGACAGAAATCCTCCCTCGGGTCAAGCCAGGGTGAGCCTGGCCAGGATTCCCTGCTGGAGCACAGGGTGGGAAAATGATAATGGCAGTTTGATGTACTCGGTGTAAAGTGCATTCTGCAGCACAGAGTGCTCCTTGGAGAACCTGCAGCAGATCCTGACCACGCCTGACCTCTCTCCAGCTTGTAAACAAGATGACAACCACAGGCAATACACATACATATATAAAATAATAATAAAAAAATAGGTCAGAGACTGCTGTCATGGAAATCTGTGGCATTTGGCATAATAGAAAGTGGAAGAATAATGATGAAGAGAATCTTGAAAGCTTTGTTGCAAGCTTGCTGGGAGAAGAGAAGCAGTTTGACTTGAACGTGGAGAGCACCCTGGCTCTGAGGCTTCTCTTTTCTCTTTTTCTTCTTTTCTCTCTGATGGCTTCTCCCTGGAAGGCACTGATGGGAAGGCAAAAAGGTGGGACCAGCCAAAAAAAGGAGAGAAAGTCTGCTCCTCCATGCTGTGCTTTTACACTGACATCTCAAAAGTTGTCCCTTGCAGATTCAAACTCTCACAGAGAATAATTTGCCCCCGAGGCTTCATAATTAGACATTCCTGAGGAAAAAAATTTAACACAAGATTTTTTTAGACAGCATTTAGATAAATTTATCAGAGGAACAGACTGTTTCACAATATTTGGGTCACAGCAGAACTGTGAGAGAGATTCTCCGGGTTTTCTGTGCAGGAAATGAGAAGGCGGAGAGGAGGAAGGAGCTGTAAAATGCTCTCTGGTTTTGTACACTGTGAGCTTAATGTATGTGAAAACTGGAACACCTTCATGCCTCTGCAGGAGAATACTGGCCTGCTGTCACCTGGAACACTTGTTAGTGCCAGCCCTTTGACATCTCAATGGGAATGGGGATTTTAATACCCACAGTGGGTGCTTAAAGTGTTTTAAGATCCAGGACTAAAATCACAATTATTTTGCTAACTTCAGAAAAAAATTCAGAAACATCAGTGGTAACTAGGAATGCAATTTACCCCTAAAGTTTGCTACTGAGTGAAAATAGTATTTTTAAGAATTGTATACTCACTGTTTACTTTTTCTGTGACCAAGACATTCTGTTAGGTCAGTATCCGTTACTACATGTTTACCTCCAACATCAGAGAATCATTGAATGGTTTGGGTTGGAAGGGACCTTAAAGATCATCCTGTCCCTGGGCATGGGCAGGAACACCTTCCACTAGACCAGGCAATATAAAAATATAAATAAATTTATTTATATATATAAAATATTTCATCGGAAAATAATACACTGCAAGTGGATCCCGGTTTCTGGCTGGCTGAACGTGACAACCCAGTCATCAATAGGTAGAACAAGAGAAGCAGTGGGAAAAAAGCTGCAATTTGAGTATCTGATCTTTATGGGAGAAGGATGAGATTGCTGGTCCCATTGCAGCCCCAAAGGCAGCTTTCCTGCCTGGCAGAAATCTGCAGCAAGCAGGAACTGGCACACAGGGACAGCTGCACTTATCAGAACACAGGAAATAGTAACTTTCATGTTGCATTTTGTTTATTCCAGAGAGTAAATGCAAGAGAAAACCAAAATTGTATCAGCTGGAATATCCAGGATATTCACTTCTTTTCCTGTGCCACCACTCCCTTGCGACAGGTTGACGCAGGGAAAGCAGAATGCCATTTCCAATGGTAAGATTTCCAATTATACCACGTCCGTCTGTGCTCTGCACAAGTGTTTACACTCCTGGAAACACTAATAATTGGAATGACAAGAGTTTGGCTGGACAAACACAGCTTTAAAACATTTGTTTAATTGTAAATGCGCTCAGGTCTCTCCTTAATATTCTTCCTCAGTGTCCCCAGTCAACATATTCCTGTTGATTTGAGAAACTTCTGTATCTTGACCTGGCCTTGTGGTGCATTTTGTGATGGAAGAGAAGCCATAAAATCTTGAGAACAGAGAGCAGTGCAGACCCAGCCCTCACTGTCTGGCAGGACAGACCCCCAGCAAGTCTGTGCCAGGAGGAGAGTGACACATCCTACACCACCAGGTAAATGACAGCATCAACCAGAGAAGTAGAACAGCAGGTTAGAGGGAGGACAGAAGGTCATTAGCTGGCAACTGTTACCTCACTGACCCTCAGCCTGCCTGGTCCTTGAAAACTTCCTGCATAATAACTCCAGGGGAGACCAATTCCAGTCAAAAACCTTTGCTTATCTTCTTATCTTGTGTCCCAATTATTATAATGTCTTTTCCTACTGTTCTGACAGCTCCAGTTGATCCTGGTGTCAATGAGCAATGCTGCTGCACAGGTTGCTTTCATCAGCAGTTTTCTTTCATTTTTCTCTATTTTTTCCTCCTCCTTTTTCATTTTTACCTTCACTTTCAAGGCCTTTTTTGGCTTATCCTCTTCCTCTCTCCTGTTTCTAGCAGAAACTCCTCTGATCAACCAGCAATTCCAATCTCCATCATTTCATTGCTGCCTTCTCAAACATTCACTCTGGATCTCTGCTTTGCTGCCCTTCACATTTTAGCTGTGCAGCACCACTTCTGCAAAGGCAGTTTGTTCACATCCTCCTGCATGTTCTCCCTCCAGGCTGTGTTAGCACAACCCCAGGTAACAATGAGACTGCTGGGACACTGATCTGGCTCCCATCACCCTGGCTGATGTCCCCTCAGAGTGCTCCTGCACTGCTTTCTCTGCTTGCAGCTGCCATTTCTTTCCTTAGGACATGACATTATCTGGGGCAGAGACCACCACTCTGCTCTGTGTTTATGAGGTCTCTGATGAAACCAAATTCTGCTCCATTCTTTGGTTTGCAGGAGCTGTGATATTAAATAGCTCACATGTGAAAGGAGTGGGCTGGATTTGATGGAAAATCACCTGATGTATATAATTGCACACAATCACAATCACGGCAAGAACTGGGTCGGTTTTGCTCATGCTGTGCCAAGGTGAATCCATATGATAATAGTCACATTTTCGTAGAATCATAGAATCAAAAATCATAGAATCAAAAAATTATACAATCACAGAATGGTTTGGGTTGGAAGAGACCTTAAGGATCATCTTATCCACCCTCCAGCAATGGGCAGGGACAACTTCCACTGTCCCAGGTTGCTCCAAGCCCCATCCAGTCTGGCCTTGGACACTTCCAGGGACCCAGGGGCAGCCACAGCTGCTCTGGGCACCCTCAGGGCCTCCCACCCTCACAGCCAGGAATTCCTTCCCAGTATTCCATCTATCCCTGCCCTCTGGCAGTGGGAAGCCATTCCCTGTGTCCTGTCCCTCCACCCCTGGTCCCAAGTCCCTCTCCAGCTCTCCTGGAGTCCCTTTAGGCTCTGGAAGGGGCTCTGAGCTCCCACTGGATCCTTCTCCTCTCCAGGTGAACACCCCCAGATCTCCCAGCCTGGTCCAGAGCAGAGGGGCTCCAGTCTCGTGATTACCTCAGTGTCCTTCTCCAGTTTCTGGAACATGTACGGTTATTTGTAACATACTTTCAGATGTTTCTTATTTCAGAGATATAAGTTTCCAAGAAGAATCACAACATTGGCAGTTACTATGCACTTATACACATAAATATTCATTCCCCTGTCCCTTTCACATGCAGTTTTAAATCTCATTTTTAAGAGCAGTAAAGTTTTCACACACGAAATGGATGGAAAATGAATTTGCAGGTAATTTAACTATTTTTCCTCCTGTTTTTAGTACAGAAAACTTTGGAATTCCCTGTCCAAGGCAGAGCGCGTTGCGCCCCCTGCTGCGCGCGGGGGGAACTGCGTGTGAGCGGCGCCGAAATGCCCCAAATGTTCCCATCCGTTCCCGGTACCTTAAACACAGAAAAGGATAAAATCCAAATATCGGGCACATCTACGGAAGGATTTAAACCAGAGGAAATAAACCTCATTAAAGCAGCGTGCCTTGAAGGGAAAACCTCCTTGTGAAAGAGAGGAGGAAAAAGCAGGCTGTGACAAATGGAAAAATTATCAGATGTAAATACAGAAAATGAAGTCAATCTTTTTCTGTTGGTTTAGCAGCGGTACTTTGCCCTTCGGCACTGTGTATTTGGTAAATACTCTGAGCAGGACATTCACAGCGTTTTCTTTCTGAGAAGAATAGCATGTTCCCAATTGTTAAATGTTGTGGCTAAAATTCATGTTTCAAATACAAACAGATAAATTTCATAAAACAAAAATAAACAAACTATTGGAGATCCCAGCAGTAAGAACTCGACATAACCCAACTTCTCTCAGAGCTTCAAATGTCCCTCACTCCCCCTCACAGGCTGTGAGTCAGCAGGGGAGGAGGATACTTAGATTAGAAACACCAAACTGTGGAACAATCATTACACAAATGTTATTTTGGTTGCTCTTCAGATGCTCCTGCAGTTAAAATCTGCTAAATTAGGAGAACTGCAGTGATCAGAACCTCAGCTGATACCTGTCGAGTTCTGACTTGATGTCCCAAACTTGCAGGGGCACAACAAGGCTTTATGCCACCCAAAAACCTGATTTATGAACCCCTTGTCACAAATAAAAACAGGAATGATCATTTCAGCCTTCCTGCAGAGCTGGCACTGAGCACTGTCTCTGCTGCTTTTGGTTAGCTGGTAATTGGAAGACAACAGGAATCAGATCAAACAGGGCCCCGAAGTCCCAAGTTTCAGGCCAGATCATCATCTGTGTAAACTGGCATGAGGTTGGTACGTCTCTGGGGACACATTATAATACCAATGTCACTCCAAAATGGATCATTTTGCCTTGAAATGATTTTGCTATTACAATAAGGGGTCTTTGGTACACAGAGGTGTCCACGCTCCAGTGATAAATATGAGCCTCGGAGTGACAGTTCTATTATTCAACCCAAATTTGCATTCCAAATATTCTCATCCTCTACAGAGGCTGAGAATACTGTTTTCCCCACACCATGAGTCCCAACAGGAGACGCTCTGCAGAAGCAGCCAGAGAGGAGCCTGTTGGAGCAGAAATTGCCATCTGAATTCCTGCATTATGCCCCCAATGCAACATGTGATGCTTGGTTCAGCCTTTATTAGCAGCGACACAAGGAAGCTTTTATCTTCTGTTTACTGGGATGGGAATAAACGCAAAGAGTTAATATGTAACCATCCTTTTGTGGGTTTTTAAGGGCAGAGCCCTGGCCCGGGGCACACTCGGGACGTCGGGGACTGGCAGGATGCATCCCCTGGCACTGCTCGGGTGCCTCGTGGCTCTGAGCCACTGCGCTCTCGCATCCAAAGGTGAGTGCCTTCCACTTCCTAGGGGCAGCCCCATCCTGAGGTGGGAATGGGGGAAACTGGAGAAAACAACGGGATTTTAAAGCCTCTAGATAATCCTGATCAAGTGTTTTCAACACAGCATTTCTCCTCTTTTCGCTTTCCATTCTTTCCTCTGTCTCTTCCTGTGGTGAGGTGAGTGGCTGTGTACAAAAGCATAAAATGAAGGAAAGCAGAAGAAATGCTGACAGATGTTGTGGGGCCCAGGCTGCCTGGGTGCTAGGGGGAACTGTGTGTGCCAGGAATTAACCTGCTCCATCCCTGCTCACCCCTCCATGCCCGCACAACTCCTGCCTTGCTTTTCTCCTCCTTTCCCCCATGCCAAGAGCTCTGGGCACCGTCTCATGTCCCCTCTCCCTGTGTTTGCCATTTATTTCTCCATCCTGAGCTCCCTGTCCCTCGGTGCTCTTCCCTCTATGGCAGCAGGAGCCTCTCTCTGTGTCCTCAGCAGCTCAGGCTGCACCCTCAGTTCCTCCCTCGCTGTTCCCTCCTGTTCTCACCCTCTGGCTGATGAGCTGTTCCTGCTGTCACCGTGTTAAAGCTGTTTGGAAAGCAGAGCTGGCTCACAGAAGAGAGGGTCTACCCCAGTGAACAGAAAAGTTGGGGGGAAAAAAGGAATTTAATTACAAGAAAAAATACCTGATTTCAGGCTGATCCCCACCAAACAGATTTGGATTAAAAATGGAAGGCATTTGTTTGCTTCTAAGTCCTTCTCACCCTGTTTTGTCCAAGGCAATTTACTGTAATTGAATTCACAGAATCACAGAATCACAGAATCACCAGGTTGGAAGAGACCTTAAAGATCATCGAGTCCAACCCAGTCCCAACACCTCAACTAAACCCTGGCACCCAGTGCCACATCCAGGCTTTGTTAAACACACCCAGGGATGATGACTCCACCACCGCCCCAGGCAGGCAATTCCAGAACTTTATCACTCTTTCTGTGAAAAACTTTTTCCTAATATCCAACCTATATTTTCCTTGACACAGCTTGACTCAATTTGTGCACCACCTTCATAAATCTATTTTGAAGGAAAAGTAAATTTTAGTTTAAAAAGTGACACAAAATCTAACTGGGACCATTGGTAGAGCTGCTGAGGAGAAGAACAACACCACATTTTTTTCTGGTTAATACTTATGGCAGCCATCAGCTGCCTCAGGAAGACAAAAGCTCAGGGCAGGGAGATACTATAACTCATAACAGAGAATCCTCTGCTTCAAGCTGAGAAATCAAAACAACTCCAATTTGCTACCCAATCTCTTGTAAATTCCTTTCCTTCAGTCTGTCCCAGGCCACCAGAAGTGTTGTTTGCCACACTCAATGTAGACAAAAAGGTGTATGAAGTGGGTGAGGAAGTGGAGTACACCTGCCGGCCCGGGTTCATGCCCAACAGTGGGCAGAGGAAGTACACCTGCCTCCCGACGGGCAAGTGGGCCTTCAACACCCTCCTCTGCCTCCGTGAGTACCCAGCAACTCCTGCTCCTGCGTGCATGGATCTGAAAAGGGTGTTTCATAATCCACAACAGGAATCCGATGGATTTCAACAGCTCTCTCTCCAGTGGTTCTTCCCTCACTTGTTGGAAGACAACAGTGTGTGGAAGAGGGGTGGTGATGGAAAGGATCTTCCCATCTGTGTCCCATACCTGCCCTTGAGCCCCTGCTCCTGGATGGGGATGGAGATTGGAGCTGGACTTCATCCACTCCAGCCCAGCAGAGCTCATTCTCTAACAACACGTGCTGCTTCATAACCCCTGCATTTATTGCATCCCTCAGAAGCATCTTCATCATTTCATTGCAGACAACTTACATTCCTCAGGCAATCGAGTGTTAAAAATATTTAATCCCAAAAACTTGTATTTTGATGGAAATGTAGAACAGCCAGACCTGTGGAATGTAGTACATGGGAATGGAGAGATGTGAAAGACACCAGGATGAACCTTTATGATCTACTTGTTCCCACTATAATGAGATTATTATGTCATGTCTCATGAAATAATATGATCCTTTTTTAATATTTAATAAACAGCAAAGAGATGTCCCCCTCCTCCACCCCTGCAAAATGGGAAAATGGATTTTGAAGAGTTTCAGTACCAGAGTAGTGTAACTTTTTCATGTGATCCAGGGTAAGTGTTCCCTTCCTCATGCTGCTAAATAAACAACCTAAATCACATAGTATTATCACCCACTGCCATACTGCAAGACAGAGAACATTGAAAAGTGCACATAAAAACTCATCTACATTTCAGAAATCATTTAAAAAAGCCTATCTGGTGATCCACCTCTGTTCAGTCTTCGCTATAACATTAGGGAGCTTTGCTACTCCAAAGAAAAGTCCTGCAAATACAGAAAACACCAAAATAGCAGAGATTTTATGCAAAAAATTTATTCTGGACTGCTTTCCCCTGCTTTTCAAATCCTCTTATTACATCATGAGATGAAATCCTACAGCAGAGAGTAGATAATCTCCATCAAAGTTATGCTGTTGGGCTCTGAGGACTGGAAATTGTGTTTCTATGCCTTTCCAAGCTCAGAAAACGAAACATAAAATTAATCCTAACTTACCTGCAGTAAATGCATTTTTTTTTAGGACTACTCGTTAGCTTTAGGAAAAAGGATGCATTAAAAAAATATTTATGGTAAATGCAGGGAAGCATTTGATAGTAGCAGCTATTTAATTGTACTTGGGTAATTACTGACAAAACAGGGCTTACCTGGAAGGTCACAGGTGAGACACAGCCTAGAGCTCACTGAAAAATGTCAACAGCCTCAACAACCTCCTTCTGTAAAAGAGGAGCAAGATAAGGAATAAACAAATTCAACTATGATGCCAAGTGTAGCAATGGGACTTGATTTAATTTTGTTAATTCTAATTTACTGGTTTTCAGCTGTGTGATATTGAAATGCCAGACACATCATGAATATTTCTTTAAAACTCAGAGTAGATGCTAATAGTGTGAATACAGAGGATGGGAGAGAAATATGTAATGTAATAACAAAGCACCTCAGTGACTTTAGCACTAAAGAGCACTGAGTTCCTTCCAATATTTGATCATAATTGCCATAATTAATTGGGAACTCCTCCCAAGAAACCATAATATCTGCATTAGCAATCACAGATCAATATTTGCTATTTACATACATCCATAGTATTAATCATTTTTAGAAATTAATATGTAAAACAGAATATAAAGTTTAAACAACAAAACATCTTGTATCAAGCCTTCTGCCTGGGTCTTTGCAATATTTGGATATTAACAGTTTTTTAGATCTGATTCTAAATTTCTTTTGATGTCAGGGACTGTTAAACTAGAGAAGGATTTCAGAGCTGGATTCTTAATTTTGTTTAGGAGAAATGACAGATCTTTGATTGATCTCCCTGCCCTGATAACCAGGCCTGTTTGTTTCCAGCTACAACCTTGTTGGGTCAAGAACGAGCCAGTGCATGGCAGATGGAAAGTGGACTGGAACTTTTCCACAGTGTCAACGTATGTGTTTCAATAAAAAATAAATATCCTTATTCTTATTCCAGAAATATTCCTTTCCGTTGCTCAGAATTGTATATACTCTTATTCAGAAGTCTCCTCTAGTGCTGTGCAAAAGCTGGTTAGGAAAAATCAAGCAGAATACTGCATATTTGGTTTTCTGTGTGTGGGTTTTAGAGAAATACAGTTGAAAGGTCTGAACAAAAGGTCGGGATCAGGGATGCTATTTACAGCTGGAGGTAAGATGCTTATCCACTCAAATTCCTCCTCCCTGTGTATAAAAAGAGGATATTGTCATGCCTTTGTACTTATGCAGGGTTTTGCTATAACCTATCCTGCAAAAACACTTGACTGAAAAGCAGTAATAATATCTGAAAAATCCAGCAAAACTCATGAATTCCATACTCTGAGGCCCTTCTGACACTTTTCATTTAAATTATATTTTGCCAGCTATGAGTTCACGTGGCTTCATTTAGTCATAAGAATGTTGTCTCTCTGATTCCACGATTATTTGATCTTTAAGCCTTAGTTTTCTGAATGCTGTGCTTTTGTAGCGGTGACTTGTGCACCTCCCTCGCTCCCGGAATTTGGGGTCCTCTCCTTCCGTCGCCTAAATCCTGGAAACGTCTCTCATTTCCTGGACACAATCCAGTTTGAGTGTGTCCCTCCTCTTGCCCTGATTGGGAACGAGACAGCCACCTGCATGGCCAACGGCACCTGGAGCAGCATTCCAGTGTGCAAGGGTGAGTAACTCACTTTTATCCACACCAAAAACTATTCCTGAGAATTGCATATACAAAACAAAATGAACAACAATATTTAAAATTTTTTTACGACTGTAATTGCAAACATACAACACAATTCCTCTGCAGCTGAATTCTGCATTCAGGCTCGTGGATCAAGGAGATTGCTAACCCATGGCACATAATATGGGATTGACAAAACATTTGCTGCAGGTGTAAAGGTTATATAAACAAACCCTGCTAAACACGGTGCACAGCAGGGAACCTGAGCCTGGCCTCCAGTGTGCAGTCAATCATTTGATTCTAAGTGCTCAGATTCACCTAAGAAATAGCCAACCTTACCCTCAGTCCTAAAAACTTCCCTGCTTTTAGTTAAATTACACCACGTTTAAGTCATGTTATAACCACAGATTGGAATAGGTGTGTACTTAAAACAAGTAATGTTTATTTATTTGTTGTGGTTTTTGAGCTGTCTTTCACCTGGCTGTGTTTCCTGTGAAAGAGGCTGCAACGAACCTCCATGAAAGTTTTTGTACGTTTTTCAGGTTTATAGTTGTCTTTTTGACCTGTGACACTGCTAAAGCTTTGGGTTTGGTTTTGTCCCCCAGTTGTCACCTGCCCCACTCCAATAGGAATAGAAAACGGGTTCATAGAGTTTGCTGTGCGCAGAACCTACCACTACAACGAGAGCGTCAGCTTTGGCTGCCAGCCCGGCTACGTGATGGAGGGATCCAAACATTCCCGCTGTGAGAACACTGGAAACTGGTCCACAAAGCCAGCCTGCAGAGGTGAGCACACCCCACCCTCAGAAACCAGGGATCCAACTGAACTCTTCCACCTGACCACTACTCTGACTGTTGAGCTGTCACTCCTTTGTCCAAGAGCTGTGCTCAAAAGGAAGCCAAAAAATAGGAATTGCAGGGCCCTAACAATCTAAGCCCACTCCCAACACTGAATGTTGCATGACATTGATGTATCTGGATTGACTTCAATAATCAGCCATGTAACTTTATTCTGAGTATTCCCTCTCCTCTTCCTATTTCATGTCATTAGAAATTACACTGAGGCTGGATTTTTACTTGAAACTTTTGACCCTATGCTCCAGGGTCTGAATTTCTTCAGCATTTTAATACCAGCAGAAGTTGGTATTAAACTTATGTCCATATGTAGGACACATTTTTCATTCCCAAATGTCACATACACAGAATTCTGCTGGGATCTATCTACCCCCTTTTCAAACCTGCTCCTCATAACTGGATTTTTCTTTTTCCAGCACCATGTAAAATACCAGTTAAGAAAGCTGTAGTATTGTACAACGGTGAGAAGAAGAGAGTTCAGAATGACCTGAAGGATGGCATTCTGCATGGGGAAACTGTATCCTTCTTCTGCAAGAACAAGGAAAAATCCTGTGCCTACACTGTAGATGTGGCATGTGTGGATGGCAACTTCACCCTTCCTGCCTGCTTTAAAGGTATGAGCCAGGCTGCTCACAAAACAGCTCCTGGTGGGGGAATTACAACTGCTTGAGTGCAGGGGACAATGTCATAATTCATCTTCAGTTCATCCCTACTTGAGTGGCTATTCAAATTATTGGGTATTTGAGTTATTGGGTATTCTGGAAGAAAATGGCCTGAGGAGAGAATGCCCAGCAAGAATTTTCCTTTGGTTGTATCAGAGCCTTGCTTTAATTCCCGTCCTGTTCCAGAAGATGCTACTTAAAGATGTTACTAGGCCAAAGAAAAGGCCATATGTGAAGTATTCTGGAATCTCACAAATCCTTGGATCAGCACCTTCTTTAGGGACAAAAAGCCTGAACACTGCTGCAGGTTTGGGAACCTGACACATTCCCTCTTATTCTGGTGAATTATTCTTACCTTGTGCTGATCAGGAAAACACTTTGGACCAAGAGTGTTGGAAAGCAGCTGAGAGCTGTGAGGAGGAATTGATGCTGGAGGAACAGCTTCACAGGCATGCAGGCTTTCAGAATAAATAAACAGACATTACCAACTTTGCTAGCAAGAGGAAATGTTTCACACTTGTTTTGTCAATATTCCTTGCATAGAATTTTCCTTGTAAGTTTTATTTTCATTTCTAAGCGAAGGAAAAGCACAGCCTATCCATGATGAAAACATCTCTCCTCACATTTGGCTTCTGACACATGTCGCTCAGCTTTATTAAGATAGAAAATAAAAATGTATTTCTTCCAATAGTTTCACTATGATGCAAAAATTGACTGCTCACCTTGCTGTTGTTTTCAGCTGTCACATGTTTCAAGAACTTAACCCAAGTTCTTCACTTGTCTCCAACAGAACGTGGCTTTTTCTCAACTCTGGTGAAGAAAGACCCCTCAGAGATGAAAGCATGTGAAGATGAAGCTTGAAGCAGAGAAATAAACCAGTACTAAATTTCTGCCTTACTGAGACAGAACATTCCACATATGAGAGAAAAACTTAGGTCCTGTGAGTGTAACTTGGGTCTTGTAAATGTAACTCAGGTCCTGTAAGTGTCAATTTCCAGGTGAACTCTGGAATCTTGAATGCTTTCTTCCCTCCCACAATCCCCTCCAGTCTCTTCCTCAAGCTATAACACATCATTTCAGCCATTAACTTCCATTCTCTTGTCTCTGCCTTCTTCCAAATCCTTGCACTAGTGCTTCTCTCTCCACATTTCCAACATTTATGCAACTGTAAATGACCTCCTCAATAGCAGTTGCTTTACAATAAAGTGATTTTCAGCCACTAGTGTGCTCTTATTTAATATTACCTAATCATCAATCAGATCCTTTAGCTCGAGACTGATTTATAGCAAAAGGCCTTAACCATTAGTAATTACTGGGTTCTGATTCCATTACCACTCCCCTGTGACAGGGAGTGGACCTTTAATTATAGATAGACAGAGGGTCATGAGCCCGGGATTTTCCAGAATTTACGTAAGTAGAAAGACTGAGATTTCCAAATGAGTTTAAAAGCCAAGAATCCAACTATGATTTAAACATCAACAGCATCAGATAAAGGGGTGTTTTAAAATTTCTAAAAAAAAAAAATGCTTCAGTTAGTAAGACTATTTACTTTTTTGAGATTCTAACTTCACCTGAAACTGTTTTAAACCACTGTTAATTTTTACCTCTGTTTCAATATTACACAATATAATTGCTTCAGTTTTGTTTTGTTTTTTTGTTTTTTTTTTTTAAGAGAACTGTACACCATTGAGCAACAGTTCTAATCTCTGATCATTAAGTAGCTCTGAAGCAAACTGTACTTTTAATTTGATTTATGATACAGGCAGGTTACTGGTATGATCCAGTCTGGCAAGTTTTGTGCTTATGTCTGTATTTTCATTCAGAAAAAGTAATTATAATTTCAACATACTAGAAAGTGATAGAGAAATATTTGTGGTACACTTACAATAAATTGTCATGAGTCATACAGGGTTCCCTCTGCAGTTTAAAAGCCTTTTCTTTGATAAAAAGCATGAGCTCCACAGTAAGTAATAATCCACTGCAGAACTTTTAAAAGGACCATTTAACATTAAGATCAAGCTACTTGTAAGATGGTAGAGCTGCCACTAAAAAACTCCAAACATATTCTAATAATAATTTTTCTTTTCTTTTTTTTTTTTTTTTTTTTTGTAAGGCTACATATGAATATTTTAGTAGTATGACTGATTTAACTTGTACTTATGCTTCCTATTTTTAAGGAGAGATTGAGGCAGCTTTTATTAAGTATTTAGTACTTTGTACTCAGCAACAATTTAATTTTTTATGCAGAGACAGACAAATTCTCTGGCAACTGAAGTGGGTATTTTGTTGGTGCAGCGTGTGCTGTATTTTGGCTGAACACGTTTTGGTGGGATCCTCAAATAAAGTTTGCAGGCCAAGATACCCAGAACTCCTTCTAATACATACATAGCTCAGCTGGAAGGAGCCAATTAATTTAGAAATCCAGTCTAAATGTGGTGTGAATTCAACTCTGGGATCAGGATGTTCAGGACAGTTGCTGAGATACCAAACACAGTTTAATATTAACTCGTGTGTCACAGCAAACCCTGTGAAGCTGGCGTAAGCAAACTTAGCATTTACTGCCACTCAGATGCAGCTTGCCCCTGAAATTAGTTGTGTTTTGCACAAAAAAACAGCTGCCCCAGGAAAACTGAGCTTTTTCTAAGGAAATTTTCCCAGTTCTACTTACCCATGCAGCAGGATAATGACTGAACTAATCAGCTGGCCCTGCTTCCTCACTGGATGTGAAGCACTGGAATACTTGAAAGGATCACCCTTAGGAGCCAATGTTCACATGCTGAATTTATTATCTACTCTCCTGAAGCAAGAAGAGGGAGAAAAAAAAAAATCTGTGACCTGTTAACTCTTTGAAGTAGTGAGGTGTTTGTGAATCACAACTTTCCAGACATGAAAGATTTGCTCAGAAGGGCTGAAAAATAATGTCTTGCAACTCAAAGTGTTCCAGAAGCTGGTATGAGGCAGTGAGACCTGCCTTTTTTTGGTTTTTTTTTTGTATTTTTGAGATGTTTGAAGAAATGCCTTAAGCTGTGTTCATGTTACTTGTGGCAACCTGCTGAGACAGTTAAAGAGATAAGAGAACATGGTAAAACGTGGTGAAAAAATAAGTATTGAATATGTTTTACTTAAATGACCGTATTTTTACAATTCAAATTGGGAATTTGTACTGTATTCTGGTTAGGATATCTTTGTGTTCTGTATCAGTGTGTCTACAGTGATTTCCTCAGGAGGGTCATGGCATATCAGTGCTCCTCATGTCCAGGCTGCATCTTTGGATGGAGACAAGACCTCAGTCATTTCCTCAATCTTTTATTTTTTCTTTCTGTTGTTTTTTTTTGACAGAAGTTATGCAATTGTCAAATCACTTCAGGTAGGCTCCAACCTCTCTGGAGTGGGTTTGCCTTGGGAAGCAGATCCAGAAACTGGATCTATTCCCTCAGGAAATTTCTCTTGGAGTAGTGGTTGCAATCATTGATGTTGCTTGGCCTCACGTTCTTTTTGATCACGTTCCAGCAAATTCAGTTTTTCAAAGTGATTCACTTTGTGATTAGTATGACAGAGATATATTCAAATCTGAAGGCAACATGCAGAAACACAGCAGCCTTAGTCTGCTGCAAGGATCTACCATGGATTTAACAGAGACGAAAAGTGTCCCATATTCCAATATATATCAAATGACAACTATTTTAAATTTGGAATTTCAAGATACTAAATCATCCTTGTAATGCACTCTTGAGATTCTACTGTGGTTGAAATACTCCATCACTGATTTTTGCACTGTTTCTGTGCAAATGTGGGTTTAAGGCACTCTGAGTAGGCCCCAGTGTAGCTGTCAGAGTTATCACCCAACAAGCCCTAACACAGAATCATTCCTGTTGAAGATTAGCTGAGAAATCAAAGAAAACAGCCAGTTTCCTACTGTACATGTAAGGGTTTCTTGTTTGATCTGTATGTGCATCTGAATCAAACTCAGAAGTGTTGAAGAGTTTGTTTGTTTGAGATAAAAGTGCTTTAGATGCTACACACAGAGCAAACCCATGACAGATTTTGGGGAAAGAGAAATGTATGAATCAAAGAGGTCAGAGTGTTTATTTGGGATCGTACATACGCATAATCACTTCATTCACTCAGGAAGAGACTGAACAGCTGAAAGATTTCTCTAATTCTTTTGGATTAATTGATGGTTTTCTTGAAATGGCTACAAAACAACAAGTACAACCCATGTTTTTTGTGCAGAAGTGTCAGGCAAGTGCTTTGAAATTCTTCTATTCCACAACACCCCCTCATGTTCTCTGTCCTTGGGATAGGACATGAACAACCCAGAAACCATTAGCAATATGGAGCATAATTGATGTTTTAAAGTGAGCTGAAAATCACTCTATTACCTACAAGAATATACTTGAACAGATTTTACTCAGAAACTGTGAATAAAATTGGCTCTGCAGTTATTGAACCTTACTCTGAAATTTCATTCTCATTTTATCCACTCATATTTCTGGCACCCACCCTCCACTGCTCAGGCTCAAAAGCCACTTCTGATTTATTGACCTTTAACCTCAGGGTGGCAAATATTTCCCACTAAGCTCTGAATAGATATAGGAAAAAATAGAAACATTTTTTCCTCCAAATGTTGATCATAATGAAGATACAAAAATAGATACAGCCAGCTACCATGATAGATATATAGATATATCCAGCTAGCAGGAATAAAATACCACATCACAAAGAACCTGGGCTTGTCTCCCACTGCTGCTGAACCCTCACTTTTCTAGTCCCAGCTTTCCTGTACTCACGAGGTGCCAAGTCCATCCCCTGCATATCAAGGATCTGGACTAATCCCATTAAATTCATAGCACAGAATTGTAGAATTGAGTTGGAAGAGACCTTAAAACCCATNCAATCCCACTAAATTCAAAGCACAGAATTGTAGGATTGAGTTGGAAGAGACTTTAAAACCCATCCCATTCCACCCCCTGCCATGGGCAGGGACACCTTCCACTGTCCCAGGCTGCTCCAAGCCCTGTCCAACCTGACCTTGGGCACTGCCAGGGATCCAGGGGCAGCCACGGCTTCTCTGGGTTTCCCCATCCTCACAGCCAGGAATTCCTTCCCAATATCCCATCCATCCTTGCCCTCTGGCAGTGGAAGCCATTCCCTGTGTCCTGTCCCTCCACCCCTGGTCCCCAGTCCCTCTCCAGCTCTCCTGGAGCCCCTTTAGGCCCTGGAAGAGGCTCTGATGTTTCCCTGGATCCTTCTCCTCTCCAGGTGAACACCCCCAGCTCTCCCAGCCCGGCTCCAGAGGGGCTCCAGCCCTGGGATCATCCTGGTGCCTCCTCTGGGCTCTCTCCAGCAGCTCCAGCTCCTTCCTGAGCTGGCCCAGGGCTGGGCAGCTCTGCAGGTGGGGTCTCACCCGAGGGGCAGAGGGCAGAACCCCCTCCCCTGCTGCCCACGCCGTGGGTCAGAGCCCAGGGTACACGGGGGGCACGCTGAGCTCCTCACCCATCAATCAATACCCGAGTCCTTTCCCAGGAGGGCTCTCCATCCATTCTACACCCAGCCGATGCTTGTGCTCGGATCGGCCAAACCCTGGGGCAGGACCTTGCACTTGGCATCTCCCGCCTCCCTCGCAGCTCCCCGAGGCTCTGCTGGGGGCTCCTGAGGCGCTTTCCCCGCGTGTCTGAGTGGATCCGTAACTATCGACAAAGAGAATCTGGGGGAGAGCATTGGGTGCAGCCGTGACCGCACATCTGGGCTGTGGTGACATTCATCACCTCGGGCAGGAATCACAGAACATCCTGAGCGGGAAAGATCATCGAGTCCAGCTCCTGTCCCTGCACCCTAGCAATCCCACCCTGTGCATCCCTGGGAGCGGCGTCCAAACGCTCCTGGAGCTGCGGGGCCGTGCCCATCCCCTGGGGAGCCTGGGCAGTGCCCAGGAGCCTCTGGGGGAAGAACCTTTTAAAATCCAATCTCCCCCTCCCCTGTCAGAGCTCCAGCCGTGCCCTGGTTCCTGTCCCCGGTCACCAGAGGGAAGAGCCCAGTGCCTCTCACGGCTGTGACTGCGTTTCCACGGTGCCCGACCAGCACCTTCCTCACACTCCTCAGGCCCGAGAGCTTTCCTTGTTCCTGGGGACGAACAACTCCCCAGCCCCTGTGGGCTGTGCTCGGCGTCTCCATCGCCCCCGCCTGAGGCCGGGCCGGGCCAGCCCCGGTCACCGCGGAAACGGAAACGCAAACGCGCGGGGCCGGGGCCGCCGGGAGCGGGGCCGGTTTGAACGTTCGGC
>VZRH01003998.1:443945-530580 GCA_013397555.1 Urocynchramus pylzowi
CGACCTCGGGGGCACGGCCGGGGGCACGGCCGGGGGCCGGGGCTGACCGCCCAGAAGGGCCGTGGGGCGGGCCCGGGTGTGCGGCTCCGGCGGCACAGGAACGCGTTCATTGCTGGAATGTGTCAAAAAAGGTCCCGCTCAGCTGGGAAACCAACGGCGCGGGAGCCAAGAGCGCTGCTCTGTGCGGTGCTGCTTCCTGAAAAACAGTCCTGACAGCTTTTTGGTTCTGTTACTTGTAACTATCGCTCTACTTGCTGTTTTCCCTCCTTTCTTCCCCCTCTTCCTTAAAAAAAAACCCCTCTAATGCTATGGAATACCAAGTTAGGAATGCGGTATCCCACAAACGCCTGGAGGTGTTTTATACAAATTGGGTGTGATGAATATATTTATTGTGTGGTTGGCTATTCCGTTTCAAATCCAAACAAGCACATTCTTGTAGATTACACTGAGAACCTGTTATTTACAAAGACTCTGTCTTAGTTTTGTGTTTATTTGAACGTAACACATCTAGTTTCACTTCCTGTATTGTTCCAAGCACATCTTTGTGTGGCCTAAGAGAGACTGATGTAAAACAGTATTTGACCTTTTCTACATCAATGCCATTAATTTTGCAGGTTACTTTGTGTGCTTTCAAAATGAGCAGTGAAGATGAAATAAAGGAAAAACTGGATGCGGAATTAGATCGCTGTGTTGTGGCTATGAAGCCCTATGTCCTTAACCTGCAGCATAGTTCAGGTACAGATGGTAAAATGTGCACTTGAACACTAATAACAAAGCCCTAGTGACTGACAATTATTATGTGTAATTGTATCACTTAATTTAACCAGGCACTTCATCTCTGACATTGCAAGGTACAGTTTTGATGGGGGTTTGCACTTCTAAGGTTGGATGTTTTAGGTGCCTACTGCAATTGCTCGACCTTATCTGTCTTGTTTTCATGATGTAAATATGCTTTTGCATAAATACATTAACATCTATCTTTAAAAACCTAGTTCAGTAGAAACTAAAAGCTTTTAAAGGGCATTGTTTCTGAGATAGAAAAATATTTTTTAGTTACAAAGTTGTTAAAATTTGTTCAGGAATGTGTAATAATAGGAACATCAATTAATAAATGATGTTGCATAAATCCAGTTTTTACAACAACCTGGTTATTATTAAAGGCACAAACCCTTCAAATCAAGAGCTTTATGTGTAAACATTTAACCAAATGAATAATTTCCTTATCTGATAGCAAATCTTGTGTAAATAGAGAGTTATTTTTTTAAATGGATGAGGATTTATTGTGTATTTAAAGTATTAATGCTCATGCAAGCTGTAAGTTGTAGTTTATGGCAGCTCTTGCAGTGAGTGCAGAATTCCTGGGGTTTCCAATTCCATATTGTTTACAAAAATGATGTAAACTTTTGGTAAACATGAATTTATAGAAAAGGTTTGTGCAATATGTAAATTTGAACCATTGTTAAAGACTTTTTTTTATTCTAAGTATTTAACCATTTCTTTTATTTGGTTTGGTCATTTGGGAGTTTGTTTTGTTGTAAACTTTGGTGTAGAAGGGAGAACCATACAAAATTGGTGTCGGTGATGGCTTCTGTTTTCTGCATGTGTTTGATTTGCTCTGAAAATGTATAGCGACCCCATATATCTGTATTTTCAGAAAGAAAAAGATGCTCACTATGGATTAAAAAACTCTGCAAACCTTCAGGAGCAGGCATAGGAGTCGTGGGGAGGGAAAATCGAAACTTGTATGCAAAACTGCTGCTCCACATGCTGCAGAGAGGGGTTCTGAATGGTCCCTTCAGCCAAAAGCCAGAGGAAGGAATGCTGAAAACTTTGCCTGCCTACATGGTGAGTGTCGTTTCTTTATGAGACAAACTTGCTAAAATGTATCCTGGAATTGCTTTTCCATCTTAGATTTGGCACAAATATGACAAACGATTCTGAATGGGTTGAGTAGAGCTCGTGTGATAAATAAAAGCATTTCTTGTAATTGATGCTGGGAAAACCTTTCAATGGGCAAAACTTTT
Source organism: Urocynchramus pylzowi (assembly GCA_013397555.1). NCBI lineage: Eukaryota > Metazoa > Chordata > Aves > Passeriformes > Fringillidae > Urocynchramus > Urocynchramus pylzowi. The sequence goes on from VZRH01003998.1 coordinate 445,970, forward strand.
TGTATCTTCAAAATTGTGGTTAGAAGGCTTATGAAAATAGGTGTTGATGGAACAGAAAGGTTATCTTTTTCTAGTTCTTTGGAAAAATATAATAAAAGGCCCTTGAGGTTTTCTTTTGTCTGAATCAGTAGATAGCTCTTGTGAAAGGAAAATTGTTCTTAAAGGTGGTGACTTTAGTAGCCTGAGAAGACTACAGAACTCACACAGACGTCATTAAAGTTGCCGTTTGTTTTCTGAAGAGCTGAATATGCTGTGTCAACCCTTGACATCAGCTTCAGTGATGTAACAATGCCAAATTTTGGTAAAATTACCCATCCTGTAAGAAGTATTGGAAAATATTTACACTGTTGCATGGAATTCCCATGGGTTGGAAGGTGGCATTTGCACACCTCACTGACCTCACTGGAAAAAAAATTATTGTATTGCAGATAGTCCTGCAGGAAATGACATTAAGGGTGTAAAGAAAGTATCTGTGTAAATATATTCTCACGTTGATTTTGCATTTGTTCTCATTCTAGTCAGTTTATTTTGATGAACCAAGTTCACCAAGTGTTCGAAACGGCCGCCCTGACTGCTTACCTGCATGGGTGGTGGGAGAGCTGGGAAACCTTGACAGTAATGTATCCTCTGTGGAGGACTCATCTTCAGCAACAACTCCTGCACAGGGGTAAGGTCTCTGTCCTTGCTTTTAGCAGTGTTTGATTTGTATTTAATAGATGTAAGCTCTGGATGTCTCAGCTTGGATGAATTTATTGCATTCCCTCATGGACTCACCATCAGTGTTTGTGCTTTATAGACAGAAACTCTGGTGACAGCTTCAATGTAATGAAAACTTCTAGACTGCTCTGTTCTTACTTTTCTCCATTATTCTTCTTTGACTTCTTTACATCTTTTTCCATGTTCCATCCCCCTATCTTCTTTCTCTTCCTCTTGTTCTCCTCCTCCTTTCAGTTCCAGACACTTAACATGGAAAATCAAAGCCTACATCTGTAGTCTAAGGCCATGATGCTGAAAGCAGCTGTTTTATGAAATCGTTTTTAATGGCTTATTTCCCTATAGATTAGAAATATTATCAAGCATACAGATGATAGATTTAGAGGTTGTTCTATGACTGTTGCTCACAAGTTTTTTAGAGGAAATGGAATAGTGGCTCCTTGCAGATAAGCAAGTTTTGCTGAGCGAGATTTAGGTTTTTGATTTGCAGCAGCCAGTGAGCTTAAACTGCATCCTTAGTCCCAGTCAGCTGAGAATAGAGCTGTCTACAGCAGGGAAAAAGGGGTGAAATGTGTCGTTATTAAGGCTTGTTTTCCTGTTGGCTTAGAAAGATGTCCCTGCAGTATTGAAGGAGTGACAAGCTGATCATTTGGACACTTGGAAAACTTCAGCTCTATTCTGTCCTAATTTGTGGGAATCTTAGGTAAATTCTAGTTTAATCTACTGTTCTTAAGTATTTACTTTCTGGATTTTCTTACGTCGTGCAAGTTTTACTGATTATCAAGATCTGTGTTCCTTATTTTTCTTTATGTGTCTGCATTTCAGTCATGGATGGAATTTCCTCGTTTGCCCCTTTTAAAGTCTCATTAATGTTTAACCTCTCTGAAATCCTTGGTGAAGGAAGCGTTCTTAGACATGGAGTGAATATTAGTCAAAGCTCAGTGGGTGCTATACAAGAGGAAGTGAGTGTTTGCTCTGCTTCTGGTTTCGTTTCATTGTGTTAGAAATACATTTTCTAGTTTCAGCAGTCCAGTGCTTTTTTAATGTTTTCACTTGCATCTTTCAATAGTGGCCACCGTTACCTGTCCTCCTATAGGAACACTGATGTTTATGCTGCTTATCATTATTTTTCAATCATGTTCTTCGTTTTTCAGCAGTGATTTGGATAAGTGACACATGGAGACTTGCAAGTTAGATCACATTACTATTGAGTATCATGAAACTCTTCTGTATCCATTAAATGTATGTAATTCTAACAATCATCTAAAAAGTTACTCTTATGTCTGAGGTCTCTGTACCTCCTTTTCTTGAGGATTAGGGGCTCTTCTGGTTGCTTGCATTCAGGCTATGATAAGAACCTGTGGTTTTGGTAACAGACTTGTGGTTTAAGAACCAGAGGCAGACAGTGGAGAATTTCCAGTTGAGTTATGATATTACTGATTTAGGCTTGGTGATACAGAGAATTCACTGGAAAATGAATTATTCTGGTTTAGTTTCATTGTGTTAGAAATACATTTTCAAGTTTAGTTTCAGACAGATACAGAAAATTGTTGGGAGGAGCTGTTCAGATACCCTTAATTAAAAAAAAATAGGTTTGACATTATGAAAACAAGGAATGTATCATGTTTTAGAAATGTTTTTTGAGACCTTGAAAAAATTTTTGTTACTGTTGTACTGTGTCAGGATACCTGGCCTGGGTCTGACCAGTTTGTGTCAGTCCCTGGGAACAGCATCATCAAGTCAAAGTATCACTCTGGGTGTTAGAAGCAATAAAACAGTATCAGCACAACTCTCCCCTGTTAGGCCAAATTTAGCACACTGATATCTCTACAAGGCCATATTTCTGGTATAGAAATACACCTAATTACTCTGAATTCCTCACTTGTGCTGTCAGCTGGGGTGGGATTTGCATATTCCTCCCTCTTCATTCCACTGGGGCTGGTCCCTGCTTGAGGAAAGCTGAGGTGCAGTTCCACCTATTTCCTCCCTTCTTTGCCATAGTTTTTCTCTCTTTTCTACCTGGTTTATAGTAGAATACTGGGAATTTGATGTCTTTTCCCACTTTGTGTCTGAACCTAAGATTCAGCTTAGCCTGGCAAAGTTCCCAAAGTAATTTCTGGTGTAGTGAAGCTTATTTCACTTTTTCCCCTCTGTCCTGTGGGAATGAAGAAACTCCTACATTGGTGATCGCTGTGGTTCCCAAAACTCTGCTGAGTTTTCTGGAGACCTGCATTGCAAATTATTCCCTGGATTGCAAATTATTCCATGCCAGAAGAAGCAAGGAAGTGTAATTGAATTATGTTACTGGTTTAAAGGAATTAAAAATCAGGTGTACAGGCACAGCTCTGCCAGTGGATGCTTGGACCAAGAGTGGGGCTCTGTCTAAGGAAATCTGAATTTGTGTTGGAAAATGTTGATATTTCTGTAGATTACGTAAATTAATCTTCACTGCAATGAGAAACTTAATTTTCCTGCAAGTTTTGCAGAAAAATACTGAAGGTAAATATTTCAGCTGTTGCGTTTTGTAAAATTCAAAATATTTACATATTTAATATTTGCTTAAATGTGACCATGTTAAGATATTACCTATATCCAACATATGGATCCTGTTTTTCTTTGTATTTACAATATTGGATGAGCAATCAGTGCAGGTAAAACTGTAATATATTAAATATTTCTGGATGTGCAGTTTGTAGGGAGAGCCAGCAGATGGTGACCGAGTTCCACTGTATTTGTCTCTCTCCTCTGAATGTGCACTGGGAAAACTGCATACTGCATCCTTGGGCATGGAATTTGTGTAGTTGGATAAAAATTTTTCATTCCAGCCATGACTCAGTTCCTACAGCATTTTCTCAGGGCAAAATAGATAATGTCAGCGAGACATGTTTGAGTAACTGCTTGATGTTCTTTATCTCAAGATTCTCTCCTTTCAAAGACCCAAACAAACAGAAATTCTTTTCATAGTGATTTTTATCTTGCTATACAGATAATTCTGTGTTGGACAATTTTGACTTTTCCATATGAAGTTGTTTTTCTGCCTAAATAAAAACCATAGATATACAAACCTTACTTGAAAACTGGGGTGTTGATGAATAAATCCAACCAGCTGAGAGTGGAACGGTGCAGCTTTATTTTGAAATGTGAGAGGGTTGGTTTGAGAAATGTTTAGATTGGTTTGAACAGAAACCTGGGCTTTCTGACCCTGTAGGAGAATTCTACTCTATGTTTATAGAGTGTGCCTGAAAACATAGTTAAAGGTTAGTGTGTAGTCATGCTGGACCAGGAAGAATCAGTGAATTTCCCTCACTTTGTTCCTAGAAGGAATATTTACTAATCTCCTTTATTAGCAGCAAATTGCTGCCTCCTCCCATGCCAGCTCCCTGCTTGGACTGAAGCAGGAGGTCACAGGTTGATGTCAAAACTCTGATTGTCCTTCACTCACCTGCAGTGGGAGGAAAAAGAATTGATCTTGTGCTTTTTGGAGCCTGACTTGTACTAGCAGGAGGCTGGAAAAAGTAGTGGACAGGTGGTACGTACTGGTTATGAGCAAAATTGCGTTCATCCTTAACAATCTTTTCAAATTCTGTTTGTACAATCAAGTAAAGGAGCTTTCTTTTCAGTTCCTCTTCAAAAGAGCAAATACAGAACTAAGAGTGCATCTAGACTTTTGTCCTTCCTTTGGTCAATTTGAAAATTACAGGTAGCTTGGGTTGGCTTGTGTATTGTTGATATTCTTGAATCTCTGAATGACGAGGGCATGAATTCTGTTTTGTCTCATTTTTAACAATTGGAACTTTATTGCATCATTAGGTAACCTGAGTATTACTCAGAAAGGAAATCTGGTGAAAGGGCAGATTTACTCACAGGCAAAGATTTATCTCCCTTTAATTAAAGGTAATTTTGTGTCAAATGAAATCTTGGTAAGAAATGCAAGAGGCAGTCATTGTGTTATCATACTCCTTTTGATCTTTTTTACCCCTAAGGCTTTGCTTATCTAAACTATTTACTGCTTTGTAATTGTTATTGTGCATCCATACATGTTGTTTATATGGGATTTATTGGTGCTGGAAGGGAAGGTAGGCTCCCAGTTGTTGTATTTCTCTGTTCCCTGCTGTTCTGATGAAAGCTGGGGCCCTGTGCTTCGTGAAGACTTTGTGTTTGTCTCTCTAGAAGTGACTGGTTTATATTGTACATCCAACAGTTGTTGTTCTATTCATAAACACTTCATTCATCTCAGTGTCTTTTTGGCGTAGCAGCCATCTCATTTGCTGCCAGATGGAAAGGAAGGGAGGTATTGAATGGTCTGATTTGACTTTAATATAATATGGCCAGTCATAGGAAGGTGAAGGGACTAACAGGAGTTTTTAATTACCTTAATACCTGTGGATCTGACAGTAGAGTATGTGCTGAAGGGTGTTTCACTACTGTTTTGGGTCTTTTGCTGTATCAACCCATCTAATAAATGCTTATAACTTCTACTTTATTTTGTTCTTTTTCCCCCTGTTCTGTGGCTGAGAAATGTCTAGGACCAGGTGCATCAGTGACAATTCTCTTCACCTGTCTGCTGATCTGCACTTCCCTTTGCTCAAGTGCTTTATTTACAACAAAAACTTTTCCAGAAAATCCCTCTGCTGGACAGAGCACTTGGTCATGCTGTGCTTGTGTCCTGTCTTGTCGGCATTTCTTTACCACCCCCCTTAAATTCCACTTTAGTCCATAAAACAGAAATGAAATGAAACCAAGACCATCTTTGTGACTTGCTCCTCTCCACCTTGGCCTTTCAAGCCGCTGCCTTTGTACAGAGCTCTGTGTGTTGTTCTTGCTCTTTGTGTTATAGGATCATTTACCTTGTGCTAACCTATTTTTTTGGTCTTAAAAGTCTCTCCTATGGTGCAACCAACCATCATCTAAATTCCTCTTTCTTCTCTGAGTCACTGGACTCCATCTTACGCTGTTTCATATTCTTAGCAATTTTGTTTCAAAAACGTTCTCCTTGATCAACCCTCTCCTTAACTCTTGGATTTATCCTAAAATCCTTTTGGAGATGTTGGGTCATGTAGTAAAAGAAAAGCAAAGAACACTTCTTAATGTACTGTCATGTACATGATATTTCTAGTGGGTTTTTTGGTGTAGGGTTTTATGGTGGTGTTTTTTTAATGGGACACTTAAGGCTTTTGTTTGCCTTTAACATGAAATTTTTCTCTTTTTCTCCTTTTTTTTTTCTGTTCTTTCCATCTTGACAGTTATTTTCTTGTGTATATTTTAGCCGATTCTGTTCTGTGATTAACATCCTTTGTGTGCCACAAGTTGCTGAAAATGAATTCTTCTCTTTCTGCTTCCTCCTGTCATTAATAACAGGGAAAGACTCAATGAGAAGCCATCAGTAATATCCTGTTGTCTGAGCTCTTCTCACCGGACAGATGAAGATGACCTAGGCACGTCACTGTCTGTAAGATGCTTCTCCTTTTTGTCCTAAAGCTCTGCTTTCCCTGAGTTGCTTTTATATATCCCTGTAAAGCTGTTATTTCCAGCTGTGTGTGGGTCGTGATCCCTGTGTAAAGGTGCAGGCATTTGGGAGGGAGTGATGGGGAGCATCGAACTTTTTTCTTCTTTTTGCCAGAGTTGGGATTAAATGTGCTAGATGGTATTTCTTGTTTGGACTCAGATGTTTACTAGTCCTTATCCATGTTACAGTCTGACAAACTGTGAGTTCTTCAGCACTTCTCTCTAACAAACTAAAAATGGAGCCCTATCTCTCTCTCTAAAAGGCTTTTTAGGGATAAACTATCCAATTAAGAAATGACACCTAAATTATTTTTACTTTTGACCCAATAACCAATCACCTATGGTCCACAAGGTGCACTTTTTTATCCAATTACACAAAACCACACAAACCCGTGGAGAAGAAGGTGAAGAAGGAGCAGCCTCTGCCCTAAAACCTCCATCTTGCTATATATATATATATATATATATATATATCACTGTATTCTGTAACCTTAAACTCTTAAGTTTTCCACCATGTGATATTACACACTTCTAATCAAACTCCACACCCACAATCCCAGTGCTATCATTCCATTTTGGGAGCCTTCTCCACAGCCTCAGGTCAATGCAGTGTTCTCCTGGGGGTCAGTGCCTGCCAGCACAGAAAGTCTCAAATTCTCAGTAACCAGGGTTCCAACAAGGGAGGATTAAAGCTCATCAAAATCTGTCCTCTGCAGTGCAGGGGAAAAGAATTTCTTGTAGGATGCTCTCAGTTCATCCTAATGCTTGACCTCTGTTTAGTGTTGTGTGTTCAGTGTCTGCTGCATTGTTTTCCCCAGGCTTGGCAACGTGCCTGCATTGACATCATCTTGTATTTTGCAATAACAGATTAAAGAAAGCTGCATAGATGCCTCTGGCTCTGTTCAGTGATGGTTGACCTCTGAAAGAGTGAATTTTGGACAGTTTGTTTCATCAGACTTTCCACAACGAGCATTTTGACTGATGAAAGGGCATTGAACAGGCTTTGTCTGAAACCCTTTGAGTCCAGCATACTCAATTATGTTGTTTATATAATTGCAAGCTTTGCACTGACAATTACTTCTGACAAATGTGTGATACCAAGAAATGTGCTGTTTACCTTCCAAAATGTGCTCTGTGGCCTTGCAGTGTCCTTCACCACACCTAGAGCAACCCTCACCCCGCCATGAGCACTGAATTTCCTGTTTGTTCCTCCAGCTCTGCCCACGCTTCAGCTTTGATTCTATCAGAGGAATAGTTGAGAAAGATTGCAGCTGGGCACAGTTGAGGATTTATGAGGACATGAAGTGCAAATAGGATAAACTGGAAGCTCCTTTCTGAGGAAATTTGTGTTCTGCTGTGCATCTGGAATAGAGGATTAGCAAGGGGATGGTTTATCAGGGCAGGTTACAGGTGCTCAGTGGCCAAAAATCAGTGTCTGTACTCTAGGCTCTGATTGCTGTGAATGTATTTATGTGTGTGTTGATTGTATGTATACAAATGGAATTAAAATACAGAAATGCCATCATTAAAAATAAAACCACATGCTGGCTTTACTACATTTCTCCTTATTGGTTTCCTGTTTATTTTACTTCAGGAAATATTCCTTATGGAAGAGTTATTGTAAAAAAAAAATTATATTCATCAGTTGAAACTTGGATTTGGGGCTTTAAAGTTTTGTAGGGGAGTTTTGCTGCTTTGATTGTTTATTTTTAATTTTTTTTGTTGTTGTTATTGCTGGCTCTGCTGCAGCTTCCAGGTCAGTGTTAGACAAATTACTGTGCTTCATTGTTCTGCAGCTCCATATACTGGATTCTCCTGTGATTACAGCTCTAAAAGGGCCTTTAAGTGAAGCAATTCTCTCTTGCTTTGCCTGTTTGATAATGTTTGGCTGGCTGGAGCAAACAATACCTTGTTCTATTGTCAGGGATGTTTTGGGATTTCACAGGTGTTCTGGCATGGTTCAGGCCCAGGTAGAGGAGCAAGGAGACTTTTAAGAAACATTAAGAGCTGCCTGAGCCCAGTGTTGATTAACTGCAGCCCAAGCTCTGGTCACTGGATACTTGTGACAAATGAGATTTAAAGAAAAGGGGCTGGCATGCTCATACACAAACCTCACTCCATATGAGACAAAGTAATTCAGGCTTCAGGATTGTTTTTCTAAATACCTGGGCCAAGGAAAATGTTCTGTACCAGCTTTCCCCATTAGATCCATTAAATGTTGGTAGTTATTGTTATCCCACAGGAAAAACTTTTCTTCTGAGAGGCAGTTCCCTGTTACTTCCTGCAGCAGCAATAACCACAGCCCTGGCTGGGTGCTAGAAATCAGGGAAGAGCCTTGAGCTGGGCAGCAGCTGCTCTGTCCTCTGCTTTGACAACCATCCCTGCCTTGCTGTGGTTTCCTTTCATTTTTAAGTCTGCTTTTATATTTGGAAGCTGATAAGGTGATCTCTGAATTCAGAATTAGCCCCAGAACAGGCACTGTGGAGATGAATAGATGCCTGAAAATGGAGTATTTTGGGTCTTTTAGTAAATTCACCCTCTGTAAAGGAGACCATTGCTTTAGAAATAAATAAAGAGGAGCATTAAAGTGGAGAGCCAGGCTAATTTATCCTCTGAACTGCTTTCTCAGTCCAGTATCCTCTGGAAACTGAGCTGTTTAGGTGAAAGCTGTCAGAAGTATTGTGACACTATTAGGAAGTGCAGTGCAGCTATGGCCAAGTCAATGAGAAGTTTAATTTTAAATTATGTATCTGTCAGGAATTCTGATATTTTCTTTGACTTTTTTTATGTTCCAGGATGATCAACACAAAAGAAACTTTTCATTGGATGATGATGACCTCGAAGCACGACTCAATAGTTGGAATCTTGGGGTAAAATAAACTGAGTACTTTACTTATTTTTAACTTGCAAGTGGGAACTTCTCAGTAATGTAGTTTGCTTTCTGAGCTTAGCCAGCAAAACTTCATGTTGGAATCAGTCTTTTAGAAATGAGTTGCTAAGGTTTGCAAAGGTTATTTATGAATGTATGAGAAGAAAACATTGAAATTTTGAGTAATAATAATCTTCACACATTTATTATGGTTACTCATAAATCAGGCCAAATAATGGCTGTTGGTCAAAACCAAGAGTCTTACTCTGGTAGAAATTCAGACCAATTCTTGATGACTCTGGAACATTATTTTTTATTTATACTTGTATAAATGAAAGAAGAGTTTGGCTTTTTGTGTTTATTTTTTTAACCAATACAGAATTTTCAAGCCATTAATACAACTCAATTTTTTTTGGTCAGTGTGCTTAGTTTTTATAGTGTTCAGGAGGCTTTTCTGTGTGTTCACCTCTTTCCCTTTTAATAATTCAAATTTATTACTCTTGTAAGACTTTATTCCCTTGGTTGTATTTTCTATGGTATTACTCCATGATAGTTCTAAGGAGACAATGAGGTACCTCTTCTCTCTAGCTGTATTTTAATGTATTTTTTTCTGTTGTGTTGTTTTGTCTTTTTTGTAACCCTTTCACTTGTACCACCAAATCTTTAACCTATTTCATTAGGACTAATATCCTTATAGCAATTTAGTTTTATTAAGATCACTTTGATTTTAACAGGGAGGTTTCTTCTTTCTTTTCCTCCTTATTTTGGCTTACTTTCACAGGTTGAAAGCTCACAGAGTTGCAGCCAAAGTTAGGAGTGACGAGAGCGAGTGTAACGAAATAGTTCAGCCTTGTTTTTGAAAAATAATCACGTATTTTCATGTTGTCATTTTAATCAGCTGCCAAATGATCCTTATTCTTTCTACACTATTGTCAGTCCAGAGGGATATGACAGCATTTAAAAATCTTGCCTATTACACTCCAGGTTTTTGATGGATGGCCAAGTCCTCTTCAGTGCAATCAGATATGATAACAGAGAGCATTAATGGTTTTCTGTCCTTCTTGGTGTTTCTCTTGCTTTTTCCGAGCTGAGGGTGGAGATGGGTGAAAGTGTCAGCATTGTGCAGGTGCCTGAAACAAAGGTGCAATCACTTGCAGATTTTGGATATTTGGGCTGTATTTATCCACTGCATGATATAAGCAGAAAGCTGTAATACCTTGAGCTTTTACAGCTGCTTTAAGGGGGAAAACTTGCTCATGGCCATTTTACAAATTACACCAACTGATGCTGACAAAGGATCTCTTTATGTCCTGCATTTTTATATCAGTGTCAATCTGCCTGCCTGCTTATCTCTTATCTCTGTCATTTTATTTGTATTTTATTTCTTTTCCTAATTGAAATTCCAGTTTGCAATCATGTTGTGCTGATAATGGCTGGTTATTAAACTGTGATGATCCTCTGCTGATACAGGAGCTCCCTTGGTTAACAAATTGGCTACTGTGGCACATAAATCAGTTTTTCAAGTCTCCTCTCCAGGGATGGTAATTAAAGAAGTCGCTCATGAGATACTTTGATTGCCTGATAAGACTTGTTGGGAGTTACCTGACAAAGGGGATTGGAGGTTGTAAAAGAGAGGTCTGCGAGGGGTTGTGCTGAACAGCGTTTCCCTGCTGTGGATCACGGCCTCCAGTGGGTTCTGAAAGGGTCAGGAAGTTTTAAGTGGAGTGTCACACTTAAAGAATATGTCACTGCTAAAAATAAAAAACCCCACTAAATGATCCCTTGGAAACTGTAAGGTTTGAGTGTCAGATGTGGCTGCTGTTATTTGCAAGCATTTAAATTGCCATGGGAGCATCTTGCTGTCCTTTAATTGCTACTCCCAGCTGCAAACCGTTTGGGAAACTTAATTTACAATGATCCCACCTGAGATACAGAAGACCCTTGACCCAAAAAATACTTCAGTAGTGGGGGAATACACTACAGAATAGAGATACAGAGTGGCTTTCACTTTGAGCTGCCTGGCTCGAAGAACAGTTGTCTTGAAAAGCTTTTGAAACTTTCCTTGGGTTTTTGTTGTTGTTGTTGTTTTTTTTTTGTTTTTTTTTTTTTTTTTTTTTTTTTTTTTTTTTTTTTTTTTTGTTGTTGTTATACAAGGATTTTTGTTGGTAAGAATCTGTGTAATTTTAGGAAGCTGTGAGTATTTCAGGCAAGTTTATATGGAGACCATGCTTTTATCCAAGAATCTGCAAATGCCCAGCTGGGTACACACACTGGTGAGACAGCCCTGGTGTCTTCCAGCTGTGAGGTGCTGCTGAGCCTTCACTGCTCCAGCTTGGGATTAAAATGACCAGTTATAAATTGCTAATTTATTTTTACTGTTGTCTTTTAGTCTCCTGCTTCTTTAATATATTTTAAATTTCCTCTTCTTCAAAGGTCTTGTATTTTTAAGGTCACATTCTGGATGTTTTTTCAGTTTTTATGGTATACCTACATCAGCGATTGAGATTTTTTAATATTATTATTAAAAATACTGTGAAAAGTTTTGGGAAATGCTTTTATGAGTGCTCTACTAAGGTGAGAGGTCAAATCTGGAGGCTTCAGATATTTGTTCTTAATAATAACATTTTCTATGGGAGAAGTAAATCTGTTGTGTTACTGTGCTAATATTGTTACTTTCTGTGAGTAATAAAAGAATTTTCCCCTTTTCCATGCAGCATTCCTGATTATCCCTATCAAACTTTTTATGATTCAAGTTCTTTAGATTCTAATAAGGCATGAGTAAATGTTTAAAAAAACAGTTGAGTTTTGATTGTGATAAATTTGCCTTTCATACATGGAATACTAATTTACACTCATTTTACGTACATTATAAAATGCGTTTTCCTTAGCCTGTATTGACTCTTATCTAAACTGATGTGGGGACTGTCCTTTATCAGGTGTTCATGCCTTGAAGCTGCACTTGCAATGTAGAAAAGCTGAAATCCTTTTGTGTGGCTCTTTGAAGGGAAAAGTTTCAGAACCAGGAGCTGAGACAAATAAATGCCAGTAATCATTGGTCATGTTGTTACTTTGAACTTTCTTTGTCATTCTTCAGCCATCTTGGAGTATAATAAAAGTAACCTGGGCTAGGGAAATGAGAAGAACTTTGAGGTCCCTTCCAGCCCAGACTTTTCTGTGATTCTGTGGTCTTATTTCATCAACAGCTGTCAATAAATTGCTGCATACTGTTGCAGCTTTAGTGCAGTTCATAACTGAAGGGAAGGTGACTATCTCCTGTTTATGTCTCAGAAATAATTACATATTATGAAAGGTGTGTAGTGTCAGGAAAAGAACGTCCTTGGATAATGGAATTGAACTGCCTTTTTTTTCCTTTTCTTTTTTTCCTCTTAAGCTGAGCTTTTTAGATTTTAAACAAACATAATTTTGGGATAAAAAAAAAAAAGTTATGTAAAGGAGCAGCAATGAATTAAACCCGTCTGTCTCTCACTCTCTCTTTCATGATGTCTGTGATGCAGTTTCATTTGTCACCAAATTGTAGCTGGTTTTAGGGGTGACAAAGCATCTCTTTCAGACATCCCAGGAAATTCAGCACATCATTTTAGGTGGAAAGCACACAAAGAGATTGCACCCTGGGGAAACAGCAAAGGGCTTTTTAATCAGGGAGAACACAATTTTTCATCACTGGAATTCAGCCAGGACAAGAATTAACTCTTTAGCTTTTCCCAGAAGTGATGTGGGACTGACTGGATGCTCAGTCTTGCCCAGAAGAGCTTGTCCTGGGAAATGTTATTGCCTAGGAAAGGTTTGAGAAGGCTGAGACCAAAGAAATTCCTTGGTTGGTGGCTGTGTTCCGTTCTCCTTCCTTGGAGCAAAGTGTTTTAACACAGGGTTAAGTGGATGGAGTGTTGGGAATTCCTGGGAGGCTGCAGCAGCAGTGGATGCTGTGCCTGCTCTGTGTGCTTGGCTCACATCTGCCTGTGTCTTTCCAGTCTAGTTAAGCTCAACCATTTCTGCACAAGCCATTTGATTATCTTTTGTTTGGTTTCTCAGTCTGGCTGCTTACTATAAACATACCTACTGTATATGTTGTGGCCTTGGAGGTCAGCAGTGCTGGAAAAACTTTCCCACAGTGAACTCCAAGTGGTGTTGTGACTTCAAAAAATAAATCCGACTTCCATGCTGACAAACAGCCTTCATGTGCTTTAATGTCCTTCCACTAAGACTGCAACAGCAGCATTAAAGTGAACTTCCCTACAAATTATGATGTTAGATAAGAATGTCCTTACTCAAATTTCCTGAAGCTACTCAGCAGTTATTTCTGTAGGGAACATGCTGGCTGGCTGGGTTTGGTAGATTAAAGTAAGAATTTAGGGCAAGGTTCAGTTTAGTTGTTTACCATTTCAAAGTCTTAAGTGTTCTTAACTCTTTCATGTGTGTTTTTGCCATCCTTGTTTTGAAAACAATCCCGTTTTGTCTTTGATGAAGCTTAGGGGGGGAATGTGCAACAAGCCTGCAGATGCAAGTGTGGGGGTTTTGTTCCCTGAATCTTAATATTTACAATATTCTGTGAGTGGACTGACACAGGCTGAAGTCGGGCATTATTGGAGATACCCATCCCTGGATAAACATCCTCCAAAGAGTGGAACAGGGCTTTGGAGGGGTAGTTTGCAACCATGACTTCAGTGTTGTCATTGTTGTGGTATTTACTGAGCAAAAGAGCAAAGCTTTGGTGGGAGTTTCTGAACTGGACAATATTTTTATCCTGGGGGATGGAATGCAATTGATGAGGATGAGACTTGTGGAAGTACTTAAAGCTCAAAATTGTGCTTTTCCTGCACTGCCCTTGCTTTTGGGGGAAGGCATTTCAACTTTTGTCAGTGCTTCACTCATTACTTGCATTGATAACTTTAAAATTGTATAATTCATAAATATTTAGTTTTGCCTACTTTAGGTGTTGTTAAAATAAATAGAAATTGAAAATAAAAAAGTTATAAATTAGGTTAATTTGCCTTAAATGCAGTTTTGGAATTTTATTTTTATCCACATTTCTGCAATACTTTTTTTCAATTAAAAATTTAAATAAGAAAAAAAATATTTTAATGAAGTAGATTATCTCTGTTAGGTGATGGGGATTTCTTCATGGGGATCTAATCACCCAACACCTTCACAGCTCTGGTTTAGGAGAAGGAGGTGACCATTGAACTCCTCACAAATTGAAGCATGATTTCTTGTCAGATTGCCTAACAGGAGAATCCAAAATCTTTTCTACAAAGACATTCAAAATACCATTTCTGTTAAGAAGTGGTATTTACAAATTAGAGTTCAGTTCTAGTTCAAATAAAGATGTCTTTCATGATGACATTTATTTGGTTCATACTCTTAAAAAAGCATGTGATTTACTGCTCTTCTCATGGCAGTCCTTCAGTTTCATACATATGTATTTTGGCTTGTCTTTGACCTTTTGCTTATTATTTTTAAATTTGCATGTTTCTCATAAATACAGACTTTTTTTTTCTTTTTTGGGGCATTCTTTATTGTGATATTCCCTCTTTAATGTGGTTTAATTTGGAGAACAAGAAGTTTTGCAGAAGACCAGCATGAAAAGCATGAATGTTGAGGCATTAAATGTTTACAGATCAGTTTAAGTGGATATAATCCACAACAAGTAACAAAGTGGGAACATTTAACTTCAAAGCACATATGGCTGCTGTTACAAAATCAAAAAATGCAAGACTTCAGCCCTACAAAGTATTAGAGACACATTTTCCTTCTTTCCCATAAACAAGTAGGATGTACCTTAGCTTTTCAGATGGTTTTGAAGCGAAGGCTGCAAACAGCTGAATGTCATGGGCAGATAAAGGATTTTAATTAATTGTAAATATTTACAACAGTTTTTATATTACTGTGGTTTAAAAAAGCCGAAGTAAAGGGTGATTCTGCATGACAGACAGGGCTTTGGGAAATTATGAAGCCTTTGAAATGTGGCTCTGCAGTGTTCTCCAGATTCCACCAGGTATTGGTGAAGGCTTCCACTGCTCCCACTGATGCCGAACTGGGGAGTACCTTGAGCTTCTGGCAAACACCTTCGGCCCTGGGGATGATCAGGAGTGTGGGCTGGATGGGGAAGTGGCCAAATTGAGATGGGAGGAGGAATATAATACCAGTAAAACGTAGGTAGAAAATCCTATTGCAGGTACAAATGTGTAGGACAAAGAAAATCCAAAATTTTTCCAGTTTGGAATTTCTGTACCTTTTATTTGCCTCTCTCGATTTGCTTTTCCTTCCCCTCCACTGGATCTCCTGTGGTTGGTGCTCCAGGCTGATTCCACTCCTGTATTCCTCTCCTCAGTCTCTTCTGTGTCCAAAATTCCTCATGTTTGTGGCAGTGGGTGCATCCAAGATTCTTTCATTCACTGATGGCTGCCCATGGATTTAACTGCCAACACAGGATACTTTGTGTGAAGGAAAGTTGAGTGTAACTGTTTTAGTAAACTCCCTGACAATAAATAGGTTATTGTTAAATTATTGGTTTCCTGATACTTTCAGCTAATGTATTAAAATTTTGGATAACACCATTCATTGAAACTGAATGTATGTGTTAAATATGAGTATCTGCAATGACGTCTGGGTGAAATATGACAACTCACCGCCACACAGAAATCCTACATCACCTTTTGGGACAGGAAATGAATAATACTGTATCAAATTGAAATTTCAGAGGGATTAAGCCTCTTTTCCACTGATAAATTCAACACACAAATTTATTTCATGCTACTGAAGAAAGTGCAAGCATTTGATATATTTGCCATGCCTTGTAGATCAACCTAATCCTACAACTTTTTTTTTTTAAAATGTGTATTGCAATCTCATTCATATTCCAGATCTCACTGCCACATTTTACAAGATTATACCCTTGAAATCTTTTTTTGGGCATTCTGCTTTCTCTGTGATGTGATGTTTGAGCCTCATTGTCTGAGAAAATGAGAAAGATAGAGCTGTCTGATAGAGGAAGTGGGTTGGGAACAATGCTTTGTCTCTAGTTCTTAAAAATAGTGATTAAGAGAGCTGTTTTAATTATGCAGCCATGTTAATGAATTATTTCCTTATGTTTTGTCTCTATAACTTACATGTGTGGCTATAGTTTCAACGCACCCAACTGTAATTTTTCAAAAGCACTAGATTTTAATCAGTACAATCTGTAAATGTATTGTAGCTTTATACTGATTTCAATGAGAATTTAGCCAACAAAGTTGGAAATTTTTTGCATAAGCCTGTGTATGTAGCTGCCAAATATTTTTATGATATGCATTGATGGAATTTTTACAACCACAAGAGGTGGGAGGAAAAAAGTGCAATTTTTGGTCCATTTATATTATCAAAATTGCTGAGTAGATTTCCAACTAAATGATCTCTTAGGAAGATTTCCTATTTCTGTAAGATTTAAGGCATGTTGAAATCTCATCTGTGGTTCTTTGAGTGATGCAGTTAATGTGCTAAGTATGGTTTAGTTGTGATGTCTTGGACTAAATTAGACATTGTTGACCTGCTGATTTTTCTCTGCCTTGTTTTTCAGTTAGAAAACCCCAGATACCTGCGAGAAAAACGGGTGCCAATGACTGTGGTAGGTATTTATATTCCCTTGATATTTCAGAAGGGCAAACAAACCTCTTATGTTATTTTTAATTGCTGGTCAGGATTGATTGTACTTGAATTTACTAGTTTTGACTTCATTGGTTGTCTTGAACTTTTTCTTCAATAGATGACACCTAAAATTGAACATAGGCAGAGCAGCCCCTCTCGGTACCACCAGGCACTGCTTCGAACACAGGAGAAAGAGGTAGGATTCTTTTAAAGCATTTTCCTTGGAAATTGGGCATTAACAAGGAAGTTATTGTAGCAGAAAATCTCATGGAAGAGAAATTTGCTGCAGTGACAGGGCTTGTCATTAAATACTTCATGGATTTCCCAATTATTTAGGGAGTAAAAAAGACATTCTGAACATATTAACCGGTTCTTTGAAAGAATTTTTAGTGGAGAATTTGAATTCTAGGAATTTTCCAAATTACCTTTTAATAGAGGCACTGAAATCTTTAATTTAGTGAGGACTTTTGTTTGCTTTCTATATACCTTTCAAAATTAGCAGATTTTGACCTTATTTCTGATAGGATCTACATTATTTCTGTATTTGCTTCATTGAGCTCCAATCCTCTTTTGGTCATATGGGGTTTTATTTTGCTTCTTTGTAACTTTGTGAATTCCTGAAATTGCTGTCCAAGCTTAGCTGTCTAATTCTCTCACACCATGGGTTTTTGCTTGAATATGTGTAAAAGTAAAATTTTGTGGTCATTTTCACCTTTTTCATGCATTAAGGATGTCAACTGCCTGAGATATTTTGTCACAAGCTGCTTATTTTATTTAAGACATTTCTTTTTTTGAAAGACAGTGAATTAATGGGCAGAAAAGGAAACTCAAGGTGCATTCATCAGGAAAATGATTAATAGAACCTCAAATCCAACCAACCAATCATAAAAAAACCCAACAAAAAAACCAAATCCAGAACTCTGCTCTGTTTGTCTTCAAAATTTCTGATTTCAACCATATGCTCTTGAAAAATTGAGACATGTTTACATAGCTCCCTACTATCCAGGAGGACCTAAACCCACAAAGTACCCCAAATATGTCTGAGTTGGGGAGGAAAGAGCATCATCAGCAAAGCAGGAACACATTCTTTCATTTCCTTGGTGTCTTGTAAGGACACATGCATTGGAACTGTCCTAAAGTTACTTCCATGACAATTCAGAAAACATCTTTAGCAGAGATATAAAGGAGGGTAAAATTGTTTGGCAGATGCTTCAGTTGTTAATAAAAGAATGTGAATGAAATGTTTTCTAGTGTTACCTGGCTGCCTCACTCGGTGCTCAAACAAGCAGCTGCACAATCCACGTGCCTTTCACTTTCTCTGCTCTGCTGTTGACTGTTCTTCTGTATTGACAATGTTCAAACCACCAGTGCCTCAGGATGAGGCAAGGTTTCATAAGATGTGAAAATAGCCCAAGAAATAAATAAATTGAAAGCACAGTGTTGTCATTTGAACAATATTTTCAAATTAAATAAACAGGAATGCATGCCAAGGAGCTACATAAAATACCCAGTTAATACTTTGCTAGTTCAGTGGAAAAATCCTCTAAGCCACACAGTAAAAAACCCAGGACTTTTTGCTAATGGTGCTCAACTGTGGGCTGGTTTGAACTGGAAAGGTTACAGACAGTGTTTCACAATCACCATGTGTGTGCTATTAACGAGAAAACTTAAATGTGTTTTCATCTTATTTTGTTTGTGAAGCTCAATTAGGAATAAAGTCCTTTTCATTTATAGAATGTGAATGTATTAACAGAGAAATGGTGCTGTACAAAAGGGTCCGGGGGAACCATTAACTGTTTTCAACCTCTTTGTAGTACAAGGGGAGAACATAAAATAGGATAACTGTGGGGTTTTTTGCTTTTAACCTTTAGACCTTTGTTCATAAAGCATTCCTGCACCTGTTTAGAGTCTGTAATGCTGAACACATGGCCATGAGCAGTGATAACCACATCACAGCCCTGCGAGAACGCCGATGTCATCAAGCAGCGGCTTTTAGTCATCTCTTCCCCAAATTATTCTGACATGGATTAAACCATTTGGGAAATGGTCATTACTGAAAAATCGTGGGTTTAAACAAGGGAGATGCAACCCAACAGGAATAAATGCACGTTCAGCAGGACAGCAAAGCACGACAGATGGGGTGATTGGCCTGTCTTGATAAAAAGGGAAAATGTCCCTTTGAACTTCACCTCTGGCCATCCTGTGTCACCCAGAGCTCCACGGGGCAGAGGAGGGGCAAAAGGAAAAGTCAGATTTGTGATTTTTCAGAAAACCAGATTCAGTACCATTGCTAAGATACAGGTTTGGAATTCTTCTGGAATGAGAAAATAAAATCAGCTATGTTAATAAACTGATTTTTTTAAACCTTTCTCTAACAGCTAGTTTATCTGACATATCCATTGGAGACATTCTGGTGTTTCTTTAAAGAAGCTCTCTTTCTTAATTTTTCATTTTGTCAGTCTTATTTATTCTTAGCATTTTTCCTCCATTTCCTTCTGTTTTATCATTTTGTAAGCAAAGATATTTATTTATCTTATCTCAACAAAGGAAGTCTAAACAAATCAGAGGCATATTGGAAATAATTTTCACTTTTCAGTTGAAGGTTATACCTGGAGTAAATTTGTCCTGAGTTGTATACCAGCTCTTTATTTATTTTTCAGACAAGCTGGCAAGCTCAATGCTTTATGCAATAAATTGTGAAGTTTCATCTGTCTGGGTTAACTGAGAACATTGAGTGTTTCCAATGTTTTTGTTGACTTTATCAGTCCTGTCACTCCTCTGTTTTGATTTTTGGGAATCCAGTGATAAAGCCTTTGGACAGTGGAGCCACTGGTGCTTTTCCAGCCTCTTGTGTACTAAAGCAGCCCAGACGAAGTGGTCGTGCAGCTGGGGGCAGGAGGAGTTGTGGGGAGGGCAGTGGCTGGGTTTGCAGGAGAACACCTGTGGGATAGCTTCCACCAGTTTGTCATGTGGGCTGGGGAATGAGGAAGAGGAGAGATGAGATAGGTGCTGTAAGATAACAGAACACAGAGAATGGGAAAAAGAAGTTAGTTATTTTTTTCCCTGAAAATGCATCTTCATGGATCAAGGACCAGAAGTAAGATGAAAAACAAAGAGTGTTTTATGGGTTTATGATTCAAGAAGTCTTATCTTTAGGATGCAGCCTTTTTAAAAAGCTATTTAGAGCCTTCATCTTTGTAATCTTTATTTCTGTTTTTCTCCTTTTATTTTGGGAATGAGCACTCCCTTTTACTGCGTGACACAAATTTTGTTTATAAAGATCATCAAGCCATTTATATGGTTTTACTGCACCAGAAGTGTTGGGATCTAGTGATATATTTACGTGAAGATAAAATCTGCAGTGCTGATACAGTTAAGTCGTGGTCTGGCTAAAAGGGCTCTGGATTGAAGGTGTTGAAAGCAGCAGATTTACTGTGCTTCTCACTTATCTGGCAGGAGATTATAACTTGAAACAGAGCAAATTGCATGAGGGCTGTGATATGGATTTCCCCCAAGAGGGACCATACAGAGAATGTAGGGGAAGGAATGCAGGGAGGAAAGAAAGCTGTAAAACTCAGGAGGGAGAGTGAATAACACTGTCTGGTGTTAGCATGGAAAAGAGAAGGGAAAGAACATTTGAAGATAAGAGTCCCTGGTATTAGGAGATGGTGATCAGTGGGCATTGTCCTGCTGGGTTTGATTTCTTCCTCTTAATTGCCCTGTTCCATAGTGAAGTATATAAATATATGAAATTCATGCCAAATATGAGCAATAAATAAACCCAATATGGAGACAGTATCCTAAAACAAGGACTCTTGTAATTAAACCACTGTAAAATTAACATTATTGTGTCTTAAGCTACATCATGGATTTTATATTTTTTCCTCATTAAAAAGAAATATTTTTATTCCTATCTTCCAAGGATGGTAAAAAAATACATCAATATTGTTCTCTTGTGTAATATATTGAATTAAAAGTGTGTGCTCCTGTCTGTGTGTGTCTCTAGAGTTTAAATCATGGTGGATGGATATATAAACATCTGTGTATGGAATCAGGAGACCTGGAGACAGCTCAAGGAACCTCCTTAGATGTGCTGGGGCTGTTTGTGCTTTTGAATAACAGGAGGAGAGTAGTTTTGATGAACTTTCTGAAAGCACTTGAGTGGGCCCAAAAACTCAGTCTTACAATAACTGGAGCTTTGTGTGTTGGAATTTTTTTCTTATTATCCCTCTGTTGTTCCAGTTCTCTTCCTTTGCTGTTCCCCTTCTTTTGTCATCCTGTTCACTGGGGACTGTCCAAGCCATACTTCTGCTCATAAGCATCACGCTGATTTCCAAGGGTAAAGATTGTTAAGGTTTTTAATTCTAGCTTTTAATTCTTGTTAAAATGTAACAACGTGTGTTGTTTACTGTTCACACAAGTGTGACCCATATGAGGGGACAAGAAAAGGCAGATATGACATAATTATGCCTTTCATCATGATTTTCACTTTTCTGTAACTTTTTTTTCTTGTGACAACTTACTTCTGAAAACACTGTTTTCTTTCCCCTTGAAAATATTCCAGGCAGTGACAGCAACTATTTTCTGGTTCATTTGAATTTTCTCTTTTTCTCCACAACCCCTGTGTCTGTTTTGAATGCAGGGTGTGATTTATATGGAGAATCCAGTTGTAAACTGATTCTCACCACTGAGTAATCGTCCTGAGTAGGAATCTGTTTGTTCATATTTAAAATCACAGCAATCTTGACTGCTGCTAACATAATTCCTGGCTGATTAATGTCCTGCTCCCAAAAACATGTGCAAGTTGTCCGTTGTGTTCCTTGTGAGGAAGTCACATCCTCCCTTGCTTTGATAACTCTTCAGAATGTAATGTAATAAACCCCAAACCTTATTTTATTGCTAGACTGGTGTGAGACACACAGTGGATGTCAAGATGAGACATGTTTTCATAAACAGGCTGTTGATTTATAATTCCTGATACCAGTCAGGCTGCTTGTGGAGATCTAGATGTACGTGTACAGTTATTTTTTTTTTGCAATAGTTTGTGAACTATGTCTTTAATTATTGCACATATGGGCTGGAGACATTGAGAAAGATCAAAGGGGTAGGTTAGCAATTCAAACTAGTGTTTTAACCAGTAGAATGTCCAGATGGTTGCCAAGCAGCTGGGAATTAATCTTTTGCTGCATGATTAATCTCTACCTCAAAGTGTGTCTCTCTTTAAAAAAAAAAAAAAATTTTTTTCCCTTTTTTTTTTTTTTCATGTATAGATTCTGATTTTTAAGGGAGAAAAGACTTTAACTAGAAAAAGTAGGTTCTGTGCACTTTTATTTCTATGTTTTGTACTGGTGAAAAGAAGGTGGGAGTACAGTTTTAGTGGCTGCTTTAGGAGATCTTGAAATGAGTATAAAAAGTTCAGTAGCTGCTAAAATGCGGCATAAAAAAGAGAGGAATAACACTGAGGAGAAAACGTCAGTGTTGGTGACTCTGTATTCAGACTCATTCACTGGACTGGACCCTGTGCAGAATTCCATGAAATTCTCAAGTGCTACCTTTCATTATATTCATATTTCACTAAATCCCTCTGAAACCTCTGTGATTCCTGCATGTTCACAGATTCAGCTGGGTTCAGTTCTCAGTGCTGGCAACTGAAGATACATCTTGGTGCATTTTTGAGCTGTCTTTTATAAAATTGCATTTAATACTGCTGTGGCTAAGCTATCTTAATTTCTAAACATACACTGAACTTTTTTTGGTCCTTGCTGATGTCAGTGTCTCCCACTGGTGGCAGACATTTGTTCCATGTGGAAGTGGGACCATGCAAATAAAGCTGTTAAATAACAGGATATGTTGTAGTGCTAATATCCATGTTATGTTCATTGGCCAGAGAAAACATCCTTGAGAGCACAAATACCATTTCCAGTTATTACAGTTGTTGGGATACAGAGCTGGGTGCATTTCTCCTTCTCCTTCTCTCTTCTTCTTCCCACCACCCCCAGCATGGAAATCCATGAAAAATACATTGTTCTCTCTTGAAAGAGCCTAATGACATTTACATATGAATAAGAACGATTGTCCATTCAATTATTTCTCTGTATCAAGCAAATGTTTGTTAATTTCAGTGTCATTTAAAAAGTCAGTTTTTCCTTGATGGGGGAAGCTGGTAAAATTTGATTTAGCACAAAACCTTTAATTTTTAGTGGCTATAAGAATGGGGCAATGTCATACTAATTTTTTAGTTAAGTGAATATCTAGTTTCCCATTAAAGAGTCATGTGTAAAAAACGTTGCAACTGGAAATAGCAATTGTATTGTTTTTGAAGAGTAAAGATACAAAGAAGGGTAGATAAGTGGTGGGAATTATAAATGTTTCTTAGGTCAAATAATCCAGTCCAGATCATAAACATGGACTTTTGTGGAGGGACCTTTGAATCTGGGCAAAATGCCATGTATATAAAGTGGCTTTTTACATTCTAATTTCTGGCTGTTCCACTTGTTTAACGCTGTTTTTATTTCAGTCCATCTCTGGTTTCCTGGGCTCTTTGCAGCAGAGACTTTCCAAGACATTTATTTCACCTTAGTCATTGCATTGGATAAAAACATTGATGATATTCAATGCTGGAATTGAAGTGGTTAATGATGTATTGTTTCAAAATGTAGTTATAACTTTGTTTATTTTCTGAAATGGGAAGTGAACAGTATTTTTTTCACATCCTGTAAACTGAGTGCAAAGTTTTCAGTTATTCCATTTGAAAATGGAAGATTAGTTCCAATATGATTGAAATTTACATTTACTGCAGAAACTTCTCTTCAAATATGTTTTTATAAAATACAATTTTTTTCCTGTTTTTCACACCAGTGATTTTCTTTTAAATACTCTGAGTCTTTTTTGTAAAATGTGGAAAGTATTAATATACCTCAAAGCTAATCTTAAAAATTTTTGAGCGTACAGTGTGATAGAGAAATGACACAATGAGATCAGACAGCTTGTTAATGATCAAGTGAAATGCACTGTTCCAAATTACCTTAGTCTGAAGTCAGTGTGTATTTATAATAAATCTTGACTGTTTTGCAAGTCCAGTCTCTTCTGTCTTTGCCTTCCTGTATGGTTTGAAACACTGTATAAATTATCAATATTTATTATTTTAACCCTGCATGTGAAAATTGAGTAAGCACAATTTGGTAGAAAGTTTGACTTGTTTGTTGATATTTTTTAACAAACCTTTTTCTTCTGTGGAAATATCAAAGCTTTGTGTGCTGTGCACTGATTCCTTTTAGCAGCTGCAGAACACCAAGACAAATAACTTTTGTCGTGTACTGTAAGATATACAAGTCATTGTTCTGCATTGTTAGTTCTTACTTTGAAGTTCTCATTTATTGTTTACATCCTTCTCCCCCTTCCTCGCTTCCTCCTTCCCTCCCCCATATATTCATAGGCATGGAAGAAGAAAAAAAAAAAAACCTGGCAAGCAACAAGTTCTGTTTTGTCAAATAGCCAAAAACCCCAATCTGATGGATGTTAAAGCTCTGATATGTCCCCCCTGGCCTGAGGGTGAGCCCTGGAATGAAGACAAGTGGGCAGGAGTTCAGTGATTCATATTGCTAACCCACTTATTGATTTGCTTTTAAATTAGGTATTTCAATATTTCGACAAATTTCTGGGGACAAGATGAATGTTTGTTCTCTGTCATTAAATGGGGACAAGATGAATGTTTGTTCTCTGTCATGAAAAAGGAGAGATCACTTTACCCCTATTCTCTGAAGATTTTTATGACAGTTGCAGATGAGGCTGTGTCAGTTTAAGCCTGACAATTATTAAATGTTCCTAACACCTGAACTGTGCTATGGGATCAGGACAGTGAAACCCCAAAACCCCATTTTCAGGTAACTATTTGCTGGTTTTGGTGGTGTTTTGTTTTTTTAAATGAGGAAGAAAGTGTGACTAGGCACATAAAAGCAGCTCTGTTGCTACCACCCTTCATGGCTTTAAATAACAGGGACAGCACAGATGTTTGACATCAGTATTGTTTACATGGCCTTAGGGTTTAATTGCCTCATTCTCTTTGTGAGGATGATAAACAATGACAGAAATCCAAAGGAATGATGTTCAGCCAACAGCAATGGCTGCGTTTCATACATAGTTGCAAACTTCCCAACTATAGCTAAATATCTACACTTTTTTTTTTCCTTGTCTGAATGGTAACATGCCATAAATTTCATATTCTCTGCTGCCTCCTAACTGGTGATAAAAGATATTAAAACCAACGAGCACGAGCGCCGTAAATTGCGTTTAACTAAGTGAACAACTTAAAGAAGTTGGTTTTATCTGGTTTCTCTAAAACTTGTGAAGCTCTTTGGTACTGCTGTAGGTTATTTTGTTTCTTAATATGTGTTTAATAAATAAAGTCAAGCTGAAGTGCAGAGGGCAGTGCGTGGAAGAGCAGCACATGCAGTTACCTAGAGCTGTTCCACAGGAAATTAGGACAAGCTGAGATTTGACATTTGGGATCTGCGGACAGGCTCCACCTTGGCTTGGTGTGGCTTTAATTTGAAAGATATTCCTTGATTGAAATTAGTATTTAATGATGTACTTCAGCTTTCAAATGGAAGGGGAGGCATTTCACTCCCAGATGGGGAGAGCTGAGCCCTTTTGCTTCCACCCCAGCCTTCATGAGATCACTGCACAAAACGTGTTTACATGACTCAATTTTTTATCGATGTATGCGGTGAGATTGGGAGTCTGCCTCAGAGAGAGGGTGGGTCAAAAAGCAGATTTGGAAATGGAACCAGTCCTCCAGGCTTTGCTTGAGGACGCTGTGCTGTTGTCCTCATGTTTGCTGGCTTCTCCAGCAGTTTTCCGCTCAAGAAATTGAGTGTTGGATTTTTAAACCAATATATCATTATTTTTACAGCAAATGCTCAAATTAACACTTCCAGAAGTTATGATGAAGATACATGTGGGGTTGGAACTATGGACCATTACTAAGTTTAAATGCTCTTGGAGATTTTAATTATTATTTTTTTTACCAGCTCCTCAGTACAAACACAGCTTTCCTCTCAACACTAGCTGAAAACTTCATGTGCACATCAACTATTTAATTTCACACACTTTAATATGGGACTTCTCACATTTCTTTATATGTAGAGATAAAATTAGAAAATTTTATCTCAGATTGTGGAGCTGAAGAAGTGTGAGCAAAGCAATGATTCCTAAAATTAGGAAAGTTATGGATGAAGCACATGGGGCAGAAAAGTGCCTGGGGTGCTGAAACTTCATTAAGTTTCTAGAAGTTGAGGACCTTGAGTACTTTTCAAGGTGTGTCCTTTTTAGCCCTCACCTGATGAGGAGTTGGGCTTTGTGATTTTTCACCTATTTTTTTATTATTTTATTTCTAATTTTCAGAGGAAAATCAACCTACTTTGTTATTACAGCGGTTGCATTCATTAAGGGCTGATTTCTGTATCCTGGACACATTTTTCCAGTTGTTTGGTTGCAATTAGCTCTCCTTTTTGGAAAGCAGTCCCAGAACAGTGACATTTTAAGAGATGGCTGCTCTGGTGGAAGGGATGTAATGAATTAATGAGCTAAAATTGATGGGAACTGGTGCAAGTGCAAGGGTGGTGCTAAGGGGAAGATTAATGAGAAGTGGGAACCATCTTCGAGTACAGGGAGTTCTGTTGTCAGCCTGGGGGAAAACATCCTATGGCTGAGAACAATCAGCAGCACTTGAAAATATATATGTTCATCTTTAATCTGGATGAAATTCTCGATTTTGATTTCTTTTTGTATTATTTCAGTGTACAGAATAATAAAACCTAGACCAGCTCTTGGCTGATACAAACCACCAAGGATTCATTTCCATCAGCCAATACATTCTGACATTATTAATGAGTTTTAAATGTAATTTGTGTGGATTTAATAGCTGTGTGAGGGCAGTAGCTGTACCTCAGTCATTCATAAGCTTTTAATGTAATTCAAGTAGATTGGAGTCTCTTTCATATTTAGTTTCTGATATTTGTGTTTTTAAGAGACCTTCATATTTATTTATGGCATGTTCACAAGCTGTCTGTCTGGAAGTGGATTATTACTGTGCTCTTTTTATTAAATCAACACTTATTCATCACCTGGTACTAAGATCTTCTTCTGTAATGTCACTTTGTTGCAGCAATATATGCATATATATCTTTTCATATATACATATGTGTAGATTTCATGAATAGAAGATGCACTTTTATCATAATGCTTATTTTGGGAAGATAAAAGTGTTGGCTGACAGCTGGGAATATGATTTATTTTCTTTGGATTAATTGTCAACCTAATTTTTTTTCCTCCTCCTTTAATTTGCATAAGTCTGTGCAAACAGTTGGGAGATGGATTTCTTTATCTGTGGTGTAATAAGGGGTTGTTGGGTACAACTCATCAGTTGATGAGTTCAGAAAATGAAACAATTTTCTGCTCTTCCTTCTCTTTTTTCTTCTTGAGGAGCCTTCTGTGTTTCCTGCACAGCATTTTTGAGTTGAGTTGGGTTTTTGTGGCCCACGTTTTCAAGTCCCAACAAACCTGTAAGACAAATGAGTCATATAAAAATTGAATAATTTGTACTGTGTTTAGTGTTGGTCTGTGTGAGATATAGAATCATGCTTGGATGGCAACTTTTGATTAGTCAAGGGCATGGAAAATAAAGGCAGAATGAATAATGCTGTCAATTCCTGTGGAGTTTGTGAGTTGGGATATTACAAGTCAGGTTCTGAGTTGAGCTAAATAAAAATGTGAGAACTCGAAGTGGCTGGATGGTGATGGGAGTGCAGTGTCCAGCCTCGAGGTGGGGGGACCTGAGCACCTTTCAGAACACCCAAAAGTCAAACACAAAGTCTTTTGTTGGCCAAAGACTACTTAGAGTCATCTCCTGGAGAGGGTTTGGTGTTCCCTTTCTAAAGGGAGGGGGATCAGGGTCTGTCCTCTGAAAAGGCTTTTCAATCCACTTTGCTTTCTGAGCAGTGACTGTTAATAAATGTAGGAGCAGAGCAGCCCAAGTCTGAACTCAAGGTGTCACTTTTGGTTTCTGGAGAAGCCTGAGAAACATGAAATTCCTCTCGTAGATGTCTTGAAGACTGCCTTTAACGGCGAACTCAAAACATGCAAGAGATTCAAAAATACTTGAAAGATGGAAACTTAGACTCTGAGTAAGAATTGGCAATGTATTTTTGTGTTGAAGGAGTTCAAGTACAGCTTTGAAGAAACACAGGCAGAACAGGAAATGTATTTCAGTGATCCAGTCCTTAATCCCATCATAAGTCACCTTTAAAAGGAAATGTGTTTATAATGTGAACTCTATGAATAATAGAAAACAAACAAAAACAAATGTGCACCTGGGCTAAGGGACATTCTTTGTGTAAATGTAACACCTGCCTGAAGAAATGAAAATGAGTTTACCAAACTTGGTATATTAACAGAAATATTAAAGTTTTATTCCTAAGTGTTTATTTAAATTAAGGATGATAACTTGTTCTGGGCAGTAGGAGTTGTGTTTATTGCCAACTAAAACATCCTACAAATCCATTTTTCTGAAGAAATGTTGCAGGATGACATCTTTGGTAACAATTGTATGAATAAATATGAAAATATTGAGAAACAGAATATAGATTTTTTTCATAAGTTTTCTTTGTTGGTGACTTCCCATTGCCTTGTAAAAGACATAAATGAATAATTAAAAAGTTATGAAAAGGTCATTGGTGTAATTTATTCTTTATTTAAATTATGTATCTATTCTGTTTTGCTTTTAAAGCTGGAACTGAAAATGAAAATTGCAGAAGGTAAATTTCATGAAGAAAAACTGAAATTACAACAGAAGCACGATGCTGATCTTCAAAAGGTAAGAAGTGTTTGTACTTTTTCCAAAAGCAGTGTACTAAACAATAATAGAGACTACGATTATCATAAATATTTATCAGTTGTTCTTTAGCTTCTTCACAATTGCAATTAATGTTCAGTGGAAGTCAAATTGTAGGTAACAGTTGGCATAAACTGAGAGGAATGCAGAATATTTTACTTAGGAAGGGGAAAGCACTTGCAGAAAGGAGATGAAAATACAAGGCAATTTGTTTGTTAGAACAAGACAACCTATTTTACCAGCATAACAACTTCTGCGGGAAATCATAAACTGGTGATTTTTCTGTTAGAGAGGAAATATTTGTGTTATAGAAGAACGTGAACAAAATTAATTTTTCATGGACAAAATGCAAAATATAACAGTAGGAAAACCCACGGATATATCTTATGTATTCAGGCTCATCCAGCAGCAGTGCTTGCTGTCCTGTGTCTGTTTTGACACGGTCTTAGAGCAGAGGCAGGTCACCAATCACTCCTTGATTTATGTTACTGCATTTTTAAGTTTTATGCACTCTGAGTTCTTGCAGCACTAACATGGCACCAGTTCTCTGGGTTTGTCTTTACTGTGTCACGTAACACCCCTCCTGGGAGGATTATACCCACCCCAGACCGTACTGTTACTTTCAATCCCACATTTTAGAGGTGGGGTGAAGTCCTGGGAGATGCCAGGTGCCCCTGGCAGGGCTCTGATCCCAGGGACGGAGCGGGAATCCCGACCCCGGCGGCGCTGATCCCGCTGTACGCTCGGCATCACTCGGTGCCTCTGCTTTGTTTCCTAAAGACTGAGTCACAGGCTTGGAGGAAGTTGGTTGACACAACTCTGTGACACATCAAAGCCTCCTGAGAGGATGTTAATATTTGGTCAGGTGCGTATTTGGCTCATCTGTTCTCAAGGCCTTGGAGCAGAAGCAGTGAGCAAAGCTGAGAGTCTAAAGGAAACAGCTTTGTGAGACTAAGAAATAGTTTAAATGCTTTCTCATCCCTTGAGTTGTCATCCCTTCCTAATTGATGTTAGAATTCCGTCTTTTGAAGTCGTTTAATAACGTTGGATATTTTAGAAAAGGTTAAATAGTGTCGTATTAATCTTTAAAGACACAAAACATTTATTGCAGATGGAGTAATATTGTTTTAAGATGAAAGCTTCTGTTTGATAAGAGATTTGGGGCACTGTTATAAAATTTCTGCGACTTTAATCTTTATCTTAAACACAAAGTTTAAATTAAAATACTATCTCAAAGTGTGCAAATATTCAAGCTTTTTTATTTCCAAACTCAGCCTGTACAGAAATGTGGGTGTAGTTACCCTCCTATACTTGCTCTGTTCCAGTCCATTGTTCCTTAGGAGCCATGTGAGGAATTTCAATTGGTGAAGCACAAAAGACTGTAATGAAGTTCACCAACTTATTTAAATATTTCTTGAATCTGCAGAGAATTTTAGATGCTTTTAAATGCTATTAGGCAACATAAGTATGGAGATCTTTTCTATTCGCAGCAATAGCACCGTGAAACTTCCAAACTCAAGAGCAGCGCTAGGTTTGCCCAGGTTTAAAGGAAAACCAAAAAACTCACCTTAAAACATGAAACTCCTTTTTTAATCTGCTTTTTCCTACATTTGTCTAAACCAGTTCTTTGTTTATGGCTTGGCAGTTGTAGCTGGAAAAATGATTTAGGTTCAATCACTTAATCCTGCATGACCTGAGGATTCTTGCAGACCAGGTATCTTGTGCACTGGTTGTAGTTTGGAATGTTTTGGACTCATGTTAAAATATTCTGAGTTTTCTCTGCAGATTTTGGATAGAAAGAATGATGAAATAGATGTGCTGAAGTCCACCTACCTAAAGAAACAAAAAGAGTCTGAGGATATGATAAGAAAACTGGAGAAGAAAGGTGATTTTTATCCTCATGGTTGTCTTCTGTGTGGTGGTATTGTACTGCATTCTCTTGTGGGCTTGCGTGTTCCTTCTACAGACATCCCTTTCTTCATTATTTGTAGCTCTTGATTTAATTTTTTCCTTTAGATTCTGAGATTCTTGTCCAATTGTCTGCTGCTTCAACCCAAGTGTTCCAAGAGGCCTGTGATCTATTACACTGAACACAGGTTTTATGAGCGTCACCAAAAAAAGTTTCTTTGATGCCACTGAAATAATTTGGCCACTTCTTTTGCTTTTTTTTGGACTCTCTGGCTCAAAGTTCATTTTTTATAAATTCAGTACATTTTAATCAAACCACAATGGGTTATTTTTAAGGCTGTTGTGGCAGGAGATTTCAAACATGAGTACTCTTGAGTGTGTCACGAGTATAAAACTCACCCTCAGAGTGGCTTGTCCGCAGGTTTTCAGTGTTAATTTCTTTCAGAATTCCTTGGAGTCCATTCACACTATGGACTAAACCACGCTGGAAAATAATACAGGAGTTTGGTAATCTATGGACAAAAAGGAAGAGTGTTCCATGTATTTTGTTTCCTGCTCCTTGGAAAAGTAATTTGTCCAACGAGGGATGTGGGGTTTCTCTTTGTGGGCTGGTGGTTGCTCTTGGCTGAAACAGAATGAGTTGGAGTTGTCCATACTGTTCCAGGTAATGAAAATCCTTCAAAAAAGTGGAAGTGTGAATATGGACCCACTTTTTCCTCTAATGGTGACGCCATTAGAGGAAAAAAAAACTTGCAATTTAATTTGAGCAACTTCATTTTCATGTATGTCTTGGGCATTCAACCTTCACAAGAACCTTTTCTCCTAAGAATGCTCATAAAATCAGGTTAAAATAACTATTTTCTTGAGGTTATGCAGAGTTTTGCTTATGTATATTTACTCCTTCAGGAAGGAAGACTGTCTCTGAAATATTCTGTAAACAAAGTAGAAAAGAGAGAACACCTTGTAGTGACACAGAATTTAAGTGCTGCATCTTAAAGCAGCACATGCATTAAGTATTTAAGAGCTAAAAACCATCAGAAAGCCAGGTCAGTTAATAAACTGACATAAACTGGTTGTATCTACTGCCAACACTGAAAAATCCCAAAGGTCTTGAATGGTTGTTTATTTTTTCCATTTTTAACAGTTCAGACCCTTGTTCGTGAGTCGCAAGTTGTGAGAGAAGCCAAAGAGCAGCAGATTATGGAGCTGAAGAAGATGTGTGAGCAAAGCCATGATTGCTTGAACAATGAGTGGGAGAAAAGGGTAATGAACAATACTTCCCTCCTTTGACAGACTCCTGCAGTGTTTATCTGGGATAATACATTTTGTCACTCAAAAAATAAATATACAGCATATGTTTTAGGGGTGTTTTTTGTGCTGATTTTATTTTTTCCTGAAGTAATCAAGACTCTTTTTGCTGATGCTTTTACACCCAGCTGGTCACCCTGTTCCTGGGGTTCATTTGGCCTCCTGGCAGGTCTCTGGATGTAATAGGGAAGTGTTTATTTCTGGTTGACCTGACATGGAATTTTAATCTGGATAAACCTGCTGCTACCTGCTGTCACGGTGATTCCTTTGAACTCTTAGTCTTGCAATGGGTCATGAATTCTTCAATGTATTTTTATTTATTGTTCAACTCAAGACAGCAGCAAAGCAAAGGGAAGAGCATGTTTATTGTGAGACAGTGTCACCTTTGTCCAGATTATTGTCAGTATTTGTCTTGCTTCCCCCTTTCAGGAGAGGGAGGGTCACAGAAAGGACAAACCCACCTCCCTTCATGAAGTTTGCTGTACAATTTAATTTTTTTGCAGCCCTGCATGTAGAAATGAAGTTGGATTTAATTCTTGCCTTCTTAAAGGCAAGTCATAATCATAAATCATAAATTGTCCTTTGTGATGAAGATTTGAGGCTCCAGTGTTGAGTGTTTTTTTGTTTGGGGTTTTTTTTTCATAGAATCTGAGACTGGTTTGGGTTGGAAGGGACCTTAAAGCTCATCCAGTGCCACCCCGTGCCATGGCAGGAACACCTTCCACTACCCCAAGCTACTTCAAGCCCTGTCCAACCTGGCCTTGAACACTTCCAGGGATGGGGCAGCCACAATCTTACTTTGTTTTAGAGAAACAGTATTTTCAGAGAGGACTGAAGTGTGGATACCTGGGCTTTTCACTGATTCTACTGATGTGCTATAATAATTTAACACTTCTCTATGCTAGTTGTAGATGGCATTTGTTACTTTGTGCCTTTTTTTCTGGTGCAGCTCCACGATGCCGTGGCTGAGATGGAGAAGGAGAAGTTCAACATCCGGAAGAAGCACACGGAAGATATGCAGGAGCTGCTGGAGGAGACCAACGCCCGGCTGGCCAAGATGGAGGAGGAGTATTTGCAGCAGACACAGTCAACTGTAGGTTTGGCTGTAAACCTCTCGTGACAGCAAGTGTCTCTTAAAATGTTAAATTCCACCTGTTAGTGTTCAGGTGGACTGGAAGTGCCCAAGGCCAGGTTGGAGGGGGCATGGAGCAAGCTGGGATGGTGGAAGGTGTCCCTGCCCATGGCAGGGCTGGAATCAGATGGTTTTTAAGGTCCCTCTCAACCCAAACCATTCCATGATTCTGTTATTCATGCACATACATCCTTATTTTCAATAGTGCAATGCAGTTGTTCTCTCCTGGGAGAGGGCACTGTCCTGGCAGCCAGTCCAACCAAGGATTTTATTCCCTAGATAAAATTAAGCAAGGTACATCCCTTCAATCAATGTTACACTGATATCTTAGAATCAGTCCTTAATTACAAATATTTGATCCAAGTTAGCAGAACTTCTGTCTTTGCAGGTTTGTAGACCGTTTATATATTACATCTATTTTCATAGAAACATGATTTTTTACTCACCCACTTCCTATTTGACTGAGAAAATGCTTCTGTTAGATGAAAGATGACATTAAAAGGATTTTAAAATAAATATTGATTATTCTAATTTATTGCATTTCTTTTCTAGAGTAATTATAAGCATGTAATTAGGTATAATCTGGATTTTGTCCCTGTTATATAAATGATGCAAAAAGCAAAAAAATTAACAAGTAACCTCAGAAAAGCATCCTGTACTTTTTATCAGGATGAAGTACAAGAAAAATTGAATGAGTGAAAAGACAATGTCAAACAAAATTTATTCCTTTATTAATGAATGTTGAATTTAAAAATTAACATTCAGATCATGTCACAGGTAACAGTAAATACAGAGAAAAATGGACACAGTCTGTCAGCAAGATTGAATTTAAGAACCATCAAAACTAGACAGATCTTGCCGAGCAGCTTCTGATTTAATAATTAAACAAGGTAGAGTTCAAGGCAGGGCTTAAGATGAAAGACTAGACTGTCACTGGAAATTAGTTTTCTTTTTTTCTCTCTCTCCTTTCTCTCTCCTGATTTTTAAATTTTTTTTCTGTTGGTATTTCAGAGTTTCCCTGTTCAGAGTTTCATGTTGTCAGGAATGCCAGTGTTGTTAGCAAGTGGAATTGGCTGAACAATTTCATTAATGCCATAGAGCTGATAAGGAGGGATTTGTACCCTGAACAAGGATGAACTTCCTTGAGGGACATGGGGCCAGCCAGGAATTATATTCAGTGGTATATTAAAAACTACTTCTTTTTTAATTATTAAAAAAACCAAACAAACACAAAACCCCAGAAAACCACAAAACAAACAAAAACCCCAAGCCCCCAAAGGAAACAACCCTCTGGCCCCAGAAAACCAAACCCATACTGAGCAGCTTGGCACGAATGGAGAATTTTGCTGTGCTGTGGCTATAAAATCTCTGTGGCCACTTGCCAGAGCTCAGGTGGCCATTCAGGTGATGTCTCTGTGTGAGGCTCTTGCATTGGCTCAGGTTCATGTCACCTCCAGTGACAGTCAGGGCAGTGGCTGCACAGGGCAGATATTTGGGGTTTTATTTTACTTTAGGGTTGGGTGAAATTTCTGTTCCGCTTCCCTCATCTTCGGGCATTTGTAAATATGAAAATAATTGATACCTACTCTGGGTCTGATTTTCTGAGCCCAGCCTCTTGAGGAATTCTTCCCTAAATTTATTACCATAAATTTAGGGAAGAATGGGAAGGCCTAGCATAGTCTCATGCTACCTGCCTGTCCTTACTCTGTTCATTTTTAGATTCGTTTATATTGCAAGATGAAGTTCCAGGAAAAAGATACAACTTTTAAGAGATGCTTGTAATTTACTGAAAGTTACTGCAATGAGATTTCTGGAAAGTCTAAAAATGCTTTTTATATACTAACATCCATTGTGGTTTTCCATTGAAATATTGTTTTCTCTCCCATTTTAAAGGAATTGTAATATAGAAATCAATTGCATACTCTGTTCTGCGTGAGGGAGAAGAGATGTCACTTTGAGGGAGAATAAACACCCCCATTTTGAGGATATATTTATTTTTATATACAATATAGAATTTACTGTCATGATTGATGACAGCTTTGCCATTGTAACTTTTGTGTCTCTGTATCGCCAGAGAACCTCATTGCTCAAGGCTACTGAATAACAACTGGGATATTCCCTCATTGATTCTGGGCTTTTCTCAATAATTCTCTATTCTTTTAGAACGAGACTGTCCAAAAGCTGGGGGCCCGTGTGGAGCAGTTGACTGTTGAGGCTGAAAATAGTAATTTACAACGTCAGAAATTATCTCAGGAGAAGACTGAGATTGAACTGCGCTACCAGGAGGTCTGCTCCGAACTTCAGGAGCTGCAAGAAAGGTAATTCAATAAAAAACAATAGTTAAACTTTTAAGAATATGGAATTTCCAGAAGCAAACATTATTAATTTTGTTCCAGGAACACACTGAATGGCATTTGACATTAGAAAACTCTAATGAAAATATATTAATTGGTGTCAAACTCATTTAAAGTGACCCAAACGACCACCTTGAGGAGTGTCTTACCTTTCCATTATTTATGAGCAGCTCATTCTGTGACAAGAGCACGTGGCAGACGTGCAGACTCCGTGGAATTGATACTGAGCAGGTAAAATGCCAAAATATGAAAGCAATTTCCATATTCTGTTTGCTTGCTCCGTGTAGGTACAAGTTACTTCAGAAAGACAAGGACCAGATTATGCAGGAATACAAGGAGAACCTTCAGCAGCTACAAAGTAAATATGATGTTGATAGAGATTTTCTGAAGCAGGAACAAGCTCAGGTATGCTGGCAGGTGTAACAGGCAGGAAAATGGGGTTTATTTCTTAAGTGCTCTCCTCACCATCAATATGATGTTTGTGAATAAATCCAAGGAATTGCTCAGTTCCCCAAGTTAGTCATGAGTGTAAGTTTAAATAAAATTGGGATTTAATTTTTCATTCCCAAATTTGACTGAAAAATCATCTGAAGTTGGTTGGTCATTCTGGTGTGTGTGTATTTCTACAGCTGATTCAGATAAGGTACAATTAACATCCTGATTTTGTTTGTGCTCCTGTAAAAATTCTGGATACACCCTTGAAGACTTAATGTTTTCATAAAGCCTTTTCCATGACAGAAAATATTTTTTTCCAGAAAAAAATAGTCCTGCAGGCCTCATAGTATTGAACATTGTGTTAAATATTTATGTGTTTAAGGAAATAATTTTATATTTTGCAAGTGCAAGTTTCACCCAAAATGTAATAATTCTGGTTTGTTTCTGGAAAAGCATCTGTCAGGTTGATATCTACCAATATGCATAAGTACAGAGATGGTACATATTTAAAGTGATTTTAAAATTAAATAATTGTAGAAAAGACTCAAGTTTTAAATACTATTTATTAATCCATAGAGCCATAGGACAAGTGAGTGTTTGGTGTTTATTTGCTGAAATTCTCTGAGCTTTGATGATACTTTACTCCATTTCATTTACAATGTATTTTTCTTTCTACCAACTTTTAGTAGATTTTAGTAGGGATTTTTTATTATTAGGGGTGGTTTTTTCTGCTGTTGTTTCCATTTCTATGCTCACCAGAAGGCCCAAACTGACATATCCAGAGCTGTAAACTAATACAGGTTTTTTCTCCCAAGTTGATAATTTTTCCAGTTTCTGGGAACTTTAGAGAAATAAATTAAAAAATGCAAAAGAGCTAATGAGGAGTCCAAGACAAAAACTGCTTTTTCTGTTAAATCCCAGCAGACATGTGATGAGATTGCAGAATTACGCCGTGGAATGGCTCTGTTGAAACAACAATTGCAAGACTCTGAACATCAAAGGAAGCAACAGCTGAGGGTGAGCCCTGAATTTCTTTTTTAAAAATGACCAACTCTTTTTACTTTATTTGATGATTTAAATGTTTAGGTATCCATCCTTAAATGTACTTCTGTATACCGTGCTTGCTTGTTTCTGTTTTATGAATGGAAATATGTGAAATGTCACATATGGTTAAAGGTTGATTTAAAAAGTGTGGCTAAAAGAGAGGTAAGAGCAGAATTTTCACAGGCATTTTCTGACTGTTTCTTGTAGTTCACATGTTAAAGAGTTTAAATCTCTATTGGTGGATTACAAAGAAGCCTGTCAAAGAATGATGGATACCTTTTTTTTCTCATAAACTGTAAACATTTTTAAAGTTTCAAAATTGTTTTTAATTTGCACTGTTTAATAGTTCAGTTCAATATTCTTTCTTCCTGTAGGCATTTAAATTAATCCTTCTATCTCAGGGTAATGAGTTCCACATCTGTATCATGTATCAGTCCTGGTTGAGTTTTGGC
Organism: Urocynchramus pylzowi; assembly: GCA_013397555.1. Taxonomy (NCBI): domain Eukaryota; kingdom Metazoa; phylum Chordata; class Aves; order Passeriformes; family Fringillidae; genus Urocynchramus; species Urocynchramus pylzowi. Next base: position 483,222 of record VZRH01003998.1, read on the forward strand.
ATCTACTTTTCTTCCAATGTCTTTCATTTCACAGTTGATATAGTACAGAATGGCATTTTAATAGCTCAGGAGAACAAGTTGCTGTTTCTCTTTAGCAAACATGAATCATGACTTTGGAGATAGTTGTGTTATTTGGGGTTGGTTAAATTCTTTTCTATGTCAGAGAATTTTTTCATGATGATATAAAGTGGGTTTTTATTTTGTTGTGGACTGTTCTATATGATAGCTAATGTCTGTGTTTGATGAATGCTCTGAAATGGAAGAAAAATGGGATTTGTTTATTTAGAATACACAACTTTTCTTCTGCAGGATCAAGAATACAAGGTTCAGCAGGACAAGCTTCAAATGCAGCGTGTGTATGAGAAACAGGTAATATTTCCAGGAAAATCTCCCATCTTCTGCACACCTCCAGTTTTGTTCTGTACAGGATTTAAAGGTTGAAATTTTGAAACCCCCAAATAGTAAATTTGGGCATCCAAGCACGTCACAAGGTTTGGAAAAAGTAATTGGACAAAATCAAGTAAGATTTTAAGCACAGCTGTTTAAGGACAGGGATATCACCTCTGATTTTAGGAACCTGTTGCTGGGGGATGGAGGCTGGGAAGACATTCCCCAAAAAGTGCCCCTGGAAGCCTGTCCTGTGTGTGTCCACTGCTTGTGGTGGCAGCTGCTGTTATTGAAAGGAAAATGAACTGAATGAAACCTGGCCTGGCCTCTGCCAGTGCTCATGTGTTCTCCCATACTCCTTTTCCCCCAGAGTATCTCTATTCCATTCTTCTCCACGTGTTCTCTAGATATTGTCAACAGGCATCGTTTTTACATCAGAAACCTAAAGTAAAAAATGTAATTTTCATCAGAAACACTTCATCTTAAAGCACTTTGCAAATCCTGCCTGCTCTTTTAGACTCGGAACATCAATAGGCTTCAAATTAAACTTCAATTTTAGTGACATTATATGTGCAACTCATGTGCAGCCAGAGGGTGCCTTAGATGCCTGTTTAATTGAAAGGATGTGTTATTCAAACATGTCATTGCCAAATGTGGCAAATTTATAACATAAAATAATGGATTGTGATCCCAGCTACTTGTCACTTGGTAATAGCACTTGTGACATGAATTGTAGAGAGGTTTTGGTTTGAGTTAGTTCCTTCTGCTGACTTGAAGTCAAAACATTCTTTGTTCCAGGATGTGCCTTGGTTTAAACCTAGCCTGCAATTGTGTTTTTAGTCAAGTCATGGATTTTATAAATGTTGAACTCAAGAAAAATCCAGGATTTAAGTGATTTGCAGGCCAAAATAAAAAATATATTGGCACAATTTGACTGAGGCTTGAGGATCTTTTGGGAGAAAGCTCCTAAGCATGGGGTGAGAGCATGTCAGCAGTGCCTTCAACCAGTGAGCCCAGGGAGGGAAGTTGGAATTCTGCATCAGCAAACAAGGAAGCAGAGCCTTTCTTTTTATAGGTAACTTGACAGCAGTTTGTTCATAAATTCTGGTGTAACTGTTTTCAAACTCAAATCTTTGAGAAAGGACGAGAAGAAAAATACCAGGGACTAATCTATGGGTATAAATCCATAAACCAGGATGGATTGGCCCATAAAGTACTAAAACAAGTAAAGGAATCATGAAGTCTCTGCTGCAATCTGTTCACTTAAAAACCTACCCATTATCTAATAATCTTTATGAGTCTGCAGTGGCTGTTGCCTCTGAGGATACTTAAACATCAAACAAATCATAGGTAGGAACCTTAAATGTCACTGTTTGATTAAATGTGCTTATCTGCTGGATCAGGAACTAGTTAAGCTAAATGGCTTTACAAGCCAAGGAAACACCTGCTTTTTATAAATAATCGACTGCTTGTTTTCCAAACATGCAGCTCAGCATCAGAAGAGTGACAGATTATTCCTGACAGCCATTCCCAAGCCACCTGTTGAATATACAGAATTTTACCAGGTTTGGCAGTAGCTTCTTCATTCTCTTAATAGACACCTCATGGATTTGGAGGCTTTTGGAACACAGCTAAGTATTCCTGGAGTGAACACCTCCATGGACCTGCTCCCAGCAGAGAATCTCTAAATTTGTTTTTTCACTGGCCTACACACTTAGTGAAACACATTTTTCTTTATTGTAGTGTCTTAACAGCCTGGAACATTACAAATGACTGTAGGTGGATAAAAGATTTCTTGTATGTCCCATCCCCACATTGTTCCTTAAGCAGTTCTAAAGCAATACAACTCTTGGGTTATGTACAAACTCTTGGACTTAACCTGCCCTTGGCAAAAAACATTACAAAAACTCGTAGTTTGGACTACACCTGAGAAGTTGCAGAATACAAGGAGTTTTGTAACTATTTTTAGGATTATTATTGCTAATTGTTCTATTATTATTATTCTTTAGGATGTTTATGTAAGGTATTTATGTTTGATATTTTTTATTGTAAGAATTGATCAGAAGTGATTCACTTTGGGTAGTAACAAGTTTGGGAGTAGGAGCTCTGCACCCTAGTGAATACAGGTCACTATTTTAGGCAGTTTCCTATCTTCTTTTCTGTACTTACCTAAAGAAAATCCAGTTCCTTTTTCATGTAATTATTGATATTTCTTTATTCTAGACAGTAATACTCGGTTTGAGAAGGAAAATAGCTCATTGGCTACATTCTTATACTTAATTTCTCTGTTAATCTCTGCTTTTGCATTTTACATAATTTTAGAAATCCATGGATGGTTGTCTGCATCAGTGGAAAAGGAATATGCAAATAAACAGTTTTTAGAATTTAAAATAACCTTGATTTATTTTAACTCAAACACTTTTGGCTAAAATACATGGTGTTTTTTTCTTTAAATGGCAGATTAGTGGCATTCGGAATGATCTGGATAAAGAAAGAGGTGATGCTCAAAAGAAAATTCGCCACCTGGAACAGAGTCTGAAGTAAGTGAATGTGGAATAATTCTTGAACCATCCCTGGTATTTTTATATATTTATTTATTAATATTTATTAATTAAATAAACTTATGCTTTATCTCATCTAACTGCCCTCCTATAGTTTTTTTCCTGTTTTAAAGCTGCATCTTCAGGGTTCTAATCAACCAGAAAAATGAAAAAAACTAAAGAACCAACTCAACCAAATTTGTTGACTTTTAAGCAGTAGGAATAAAATATAATTAATGAGAATTAATTAAAATAAATAGAGTTAAATGATGTCAGCTGGTCTTGCCCTCTCAAATAAATGGGCCAGGTTCAATTCAGAGTTTATTCATAGGAAGCGAATAATCAAAACTAAAGACTTGTTGCTTTGGGCTCTTCTAGGAAACAGAATAAATTTGAAAGATGTATTTACTTAAAATATATTTTAATTTAGTAAATGATGCTTCTGATTTTATATTTTATCTTTAATATCCACAAATTACAAGTCTAATGCAGATTTTTTCTCTTTGATACAACACTTCTTTGTGGGAGTACTTGTTCTTCGTGTGAATGTTAAGCTGGGAGAAATGCTCTGTAGCAAACAGTTTTCCTTAACTAACTTGGAACAGATTTTTTTGCTGACTTTGTCCATAAACAGCTAATCAGGATGCTCCAATTTTGATGTTTTCTGAGCAAGGGAGTGGTTTATGTACAGCAGATGCACATAGGACAAGATCAACTCTTGCTATGCTCCTTCCATTTTTGTTCATGTAATTTATTCTTTCCATGTGTTAATCCAGTTAAAAGTCAAAGCTGTGGAAGTAATTTCTAGGGGAAACAGATTATTCTGAAACAAACCAGAAGTTATTTGCTAAAAGTATTCAGTTTAATATCACAATGTACCTTATCTAGGCTGGGAGAGGCAAGTAAAGATACTTTTATTCCATAAAAGTGACAGGGCTGAAGTCTGTATTTCTTTATTTCTATAATCTCTGAGGTATTTGGCGTAAATAGAGACTATCTTAAATCACTGCAGACATTAATAAAAACTCCAGCTTTTAATCTTTAAATTCTTTACACTGACTATTATTTATAATTTTGGGGAGGTTGAACTGTTATCACCTGCACTTAATCTTTTAGTATTTTACCATCTGATTTGTTGATAATGAAGTTGCATTAATTTTCTTCCACATCTTTCAAATAGTGTGTCAGTTTGCACTTAGTTATGTTAATAAAACCAGTCTGGCTTTGCAGCCCAGGGTTGATCCCCACGTGGGTGCAGAGGAAATTCTCTCCAGGCAGGATCTGGGAAGTGCTGGGGATTTTGAACCTGAGGAACTCTTGCAGGAGCTGAGGACATCCTCAGTTATTTCAGATATTCCTTGGCTGTATTTAAGCTTAGGTGTAGTTTGGAGTTGGGGTAAGGATTTGAAAGACTCAGTTTTAAGAGCCCAAAGTGCTGGTGATGCTCCAAGGGCCATGAATTGAAATGATGTTGGCAGAGCTCAGTCCCAGCCTTGTACTTCCTGTGGGTGAATCCTTTGGCCAAAACTGGGCATGGGTCAGCTCCTGGGATTGAAGGGCCATGGGGGCTGTTCAACAGGCTAAAAATCATCTGCTGTTTCCCCCCAGCAAGTGATTGATACCTATATGGTTCTATATGTATATACCTATATGTTCCTTTATGGTTTTCAAAGTGCCTCCTAGTACAGTCTGCTTCTACTCCTGTGGGTCCCCTCTAAATGAGAATATTCTTTGCTATTGTATTTTTCCCAGGGTCACTTCCATGTCCTATGGCACTTTGTTTCTCTTACGTTTTTTCTTTTCATTTAATTTTTTTGATTCAGAGTGTTGAAAATAATGTAGAGATTTCTAATATGAAATCAAATATACCTCTCCCAAGTGAAATGGAAAATGTTTAATTGTGGAGATAGTTTGCTCTAATAAAACTCTATACTATTGCTCTTTTGATTGTTTTATAGCAGGGGTTTGGGGCTAATTTTAAGATTAATAATGGAATTAGTAATCCTAATAAGTAATTGAATAGAAATAAAAATTTGCTTTCAAATGTGGTTTTGTCTGGCTGGAGACAGAAGTTGGCAGATCCATGAGGATGGATTTAGGATCCTAAAAAGATTATATTTGCAGAAATGCAGTGCCCTAGTCCAGCCCAGCTCATATTCTGCTGGTTGGGATTTCAGCTCTGGGTCTGACCTCTGCATTTCTGACCAGGGCTGGAACAGACTCACATGCCCAGGACAGAGGAACTGCCAGTCCTGCAGGGCTTTCTGCAACTCAAGCCATTCATTTAGCACCAGTGTGTCTTGACAATATTAAGATTTTTTCATATATGTGCTTTTATATGATGTACAAGTAGGTAATAGATAAGGAGCAGCAATATTTATTGTGGCAAAAATGGATGGCTTTCTTATGGCTTTTTTTTTCATTGCTGCAAAAATTATTCTTTTTAGCAATCCTTTCCTATTAGTAGTAGTGTATAAGATCCAGTACCTTATGTAAAAATGCTTAATTTTGCTGAATTTCTTTAACTACTTGCAGAATGAAATTAACTGACTCCAAGCTAAGGCAGACACAGTAAATCTTTAGAAAACAACCTTTTCTTGCATGAGGTGGGTGAAAATACAGTTCAGCATCTTCCATAGAAATGATGCCTTGTGGGATTGGAACTCAGAACCCCGTAGGTGCATCCGTGATTTCTCATAAACTACTTTGATCTGAATGTACTTTGATTCTGAAATGGCCACAGGATTATATCTTGAGTAGCTGCTGAGCTGCAAGCACATAGAAAGGGAAGTGGCAGGCATTTTAGGGGATTTTTGTTATTATTATCATCATTTTTCCAGTGCTGTGACAGCAAACAGTGCTGCTGCTGTTTCAAACGTATCCACACCGATGCAGAATGAAAGTGATTTGAGGTATTGTGCGGAATAGTAAAATCCACATTTCTGAAAATATCTTTCACTTCAAAAATAATAAAAAAAAAGTATTGCCACAGTTTCAGTACAGAATAGGGGTTTACATAGTTTACAGAAGGTTTTTTTTTCTTCTTCTGAAGTTCATGGTAGAAATATCTGTCAAACCAAACCTTTTGCAAAAGAATTGCTCCAACACTTCTGACTTGTGGTGGTGACTTGTAGATATAAAATTTATATTTACTTCTGCAGTGCATGTCACAGGCATTGCTTAATAGCAAAAGTCACTCTGAGAAGTGCTGCAAGGGCTTTTCTAGAATGTCCTTTAAATGGCATTTCTACAAGAACAAAGTTTTCTTGAAAAGCTTCTCTGTAATTACTTGGGGGGAAAGGTTGTTTCTCTAATCCCTGTGGTTTGGTTGCAGAAAATGTGTCTTGAGAGTGTGTTGCAAATAGGCTGAATCTCTGCTGTTCTTATCTCTCACAGTGAGAAGAGGAGTAGGAAATAGAGGTATATAATTTGTCACAGTACAAACTGAGTAGAATGAAACAGAAAATAAATGAGAAAAAAAAATCTGTACACATTTGCTGCTGAAGAAATTGCATGGGAGAGAAATTAAAGGCCTTGCTGACTTTATACAATATTGTTAAACAGCTCTCAGCATCATCTCTTGTGTCTTGTTCTGTGGAATTTGGATGTTTATTCATTCAATATATTTATATTCCTCTGCTTATATTTTGATAACAGATTGTTCAATACTTTTAGTTTACTATGAGAAATATATATTTACTGTAGGGAAATATTCCCCATTTTATTGAAGATTACAACCACAATACCAGCTCAGTTCTGGGGTGGTTTGTTTTTGGCACTTGCATTCCGGAGTCATGAAAGAATCCCAGAATGGTTTGAGTTGGAAGGGACCTTAAAACCCATCCCATTCCACCCCTGCCATGGTAGGGACACCTTCCAATGTCCCACTGCTCCAGCCTGGCCTTGGACACTCCCAGGGACAGGGATAACACCTTTGTGGCTGCACAGGCACATAAAGTTGGTCACTCTCGAGATTGAGAGATTTTGGACTAAATTATAAACATCCGGAATAGTTTGAGGCTGTGATCCTCTGTCACCCTCATGGGAAGTGCAGACCACGTTGATTTCTTCAGGATAAAGGTTGTGACAGTTCTCATGTACTGGAGATAAATATGGGATCTGATTTAATGCTTTTTGCTTTGCTTGCCTCACATACAAATAACATTTTCATATACTCCAGCAGTACAGATTTCCTGACTTCTTGTTCTTCAGTTCTGTAGTGCGTGAAGGAAACAAATTTTAAGAAGTGACATTTTAGGAGAAATGAAATGAAATGAAATGAAATGAAATGAAATGAAATTAAATTAAATTAAATTAAATTAAATTAAATTAAATTAAATTGGATGAGATGAAACTCCCCCTGTACAGGTGCAGATCCAGTAGTTAAACACTGAAGCATCAAGGAATGCCTGCACATCTCCACTCCAGTACTCCACAACCTTCTCCCTCTCACTCTTTGCCTTTTTTTTTTTTTTTTTTTTTTTAAAGTCTGTCTATGGAGCCAAATCTCAGCACTTTGCAAGTGGGGATGATACAGAGCAAATGCTGAGCAGCTGCTTCATTCCAACTCACTTAATAAAATTATTTGTTTACATAAGGAACTACCAACACCTCTTTTTTTCCATGGCTTTCTACCCCTTGTCTGAACTTGTTTAAAATTCTGGAGAAGAAAGAGGGGTTAAACTGCTAAACTTTCTAGAAACCAGTAAAGCCACTTCTGTCCATTAGCAGATTTCCCCAATAGTTTTTAAAGCACACACAGACAGTTCTCGCAGTATTTGGGGGTTTGGTTTAGGTGGCAGACCAAATCTTTCCAATCATGATGTGGTGTGAAGGCGGTGCCTGCAGGTGTTCAGTAAAATGCAGAAATGAAAATGATTTGCCTTCCTTTTCTCGTATATACCTGTTTACATGCAAATGTGTATATGCATATACTTGTGTACATGCACGTGATTTCTGACATGGGAGTCAAGGAGAAATAGTTGATTTCACATTGGAGGTGGTGCCATGGACTTTCCTCACTGCAGATTTAAAAGAGCTTTTCCCACTGCTTTTCGTTATTCCAGTGTGAGAGCAATGCTCTGTGCTTCCCCATGCTGGGCTGCTATTTCTGGGGATTTTGTCAGGTGTTCAGTGGTACTCACTTATATTTTCAATTTCAGGTTTTGTGTGTAGCATAGTTATTTCTGCTACAAGGTTTTGCCTCACAGAAAATATCTGATAAAAATGTGTTAGCACTCATAATTTCTAAATCAAGGTGGAAGAAATGCTCTTTAGGGAAGGAAATTTTTTTTTGTTGGTACCAGTTACTCTTCTTGAAGCCTGAGTCATTTCTTTATTCAGAAAGCTTCACTTGTCATCTCCTGTTGTGCTTTGCCAGTCATTTGGTTATTCTGGGTCATTCTTTACTTGACATTGAGCCAGATCTGTGGACCTGGAGCTATTCTCAGGCTTCTCCTGTGGTTTTAAACTTGGTATTGATACCTGTAAAGCCTTCAGAGGGTGGCTTTGATCTCAGCCTTGCTAAAAGCCAGAAGTTAAAATTAAATTAGTATTGTCCTGGAGCCTCAGGCTGCCACAGGGATGCCTGGATGGCAGTGATGCTGAGGGTCAGTAAATTCCCATCTTCTCTCGTTTTGATTTCCACAAGGCCCCTGTCTGCTCTGGGCTCTGGTGCAGTGGGATGATCTGAGTTTATGAGATTCTGTTCTCATGCTGCCCTGAGTATTTTATTAAGGTTTTGCTGTTCTGAGCCTGCTTGGCCTCCTCCACCAGTGCTGGTTCTGCCTGGGGTTTCCCAGTTCACCTGCACTCGTGAAATGGGGACAAGGCAAAAATGGGCAGAAGGTGAGGTTGTCCTTTGCAGAATCTTTTCCTACAGCTGTGGCTGAGTAATGACTCATTTTTCATTGTATGGTTCTCTTTGATGCACAAAGTGAAGACTTGAGCTTGTTTGATGTGAAAAGCTCTTCTTGCTTTATTCAGAAGTGCCTAAAAATGCATCAAACTTTAGCACAGGAAGTTTTATGTAAGGGTCTTCTAGTTCTTAAGATTGCTTATATCTTGCAAAATTCCCATGGTGTTTATTTAATTTTCTTTCTCTCTGTAATACCACAAAAGGAACAGTGTAAAGGTGAGGGGACACAGATTTGAGACAAATAAATGGTGAACAATCTGCTGCTGACACAATAAAGAGATGAAGGCAAGGAAAAATAAACATGTGAAGAGAGCTGGCAGAAGGAGGTAGAATATATAGCAATGGAAATAAATTATTTTGTTTGCAATTTGCCTTTGCATAATTGTTAGATCCCAACATTTTGAAAAGAAGTAAAATTTAGATTTTTCAAAATATACAGAAGTTATAATTTGAAAAAAAGCTGTGATTTACAGTGGATCTTGAGAATTTGATTCTACCAAGCCCTTTGAGAACTTTATATTTAAATAGCTGCCCCTTCAAATCCTCTTGTATTGGCTTCTTGGAGTGGTGTGCGACAGAAATGCCACTGCACACAGCAAAACACAACAGCCTGAGAATCATCAATGCAATGATAAATAAATAAAGGGAGTGATAGCTTTAACCACAAGTTAATTTTTCATTTCTTTTTTCCTTCCTTGCTCCTCTAAGTTGAATCCAAATTCTGAGTAATTGCTTGTTGTTGTTGTTAATATTTTCAGGGTAATTGCCTAAGTGTAGCTGTTTTCCTGCAGTTAATTCCATTTTTCCTTGAAAATGAAGTATTTGTGTGTGGAGAGAATTCTTGTCAGAATGGAAAAGCTATTACTATTTAAAGCCGGAAATAATTAACGGAATATGAGCAGGCATTGTCTTTAATTCCAAGTGTTGCAATAAAAGAGCATTGTTAAGAGTTTATACTCATGTTCATTGTGTTCATCATTATCTTTTATTAAAATGTTGAGGGTTGTCTCGTTACAGCCGTTGCAATATGATGAAAAAAGCCACGTTTGTGATTTTAAAACAGTGGTAATGTGATGTGGCTGAGGAGTTGGGTTATAGTTTTACTCTTTAAACTGTGTGTGTTTTTTTGGTAGGGTGGGTTTTGGTTTGGGGTTTGTTTTTTTTTTTTTTCCTTCTTTAAGAATCAGTGGAAAACCAAGCAGCTGTTCTCCACTTGGTGCTGTGCTTGAGCATCTGAAACCTTTTAGAGCAAACCCAGTCAAAGTTTCCAGCATATTGTAAACATTCCCTAACCCTCGCTCTAGGGGCCACAACGTGGAGCATGAACAGAGGGCTCAAAAATATGGTAGCTTTGTTTAATAGTCTCACTTAAAAGCAAAAATAAAGTGTTCTATTAACTATTTACAGCCTTTCATTTTCTTTCCCCCTGTTTCTCTGGAGACCTACTGGCAATAATGAAATATGTATTGAAAGGAAGGCTCCAGTTGTAAAAAAAAAAAAAAAAAATGTAACAGTTGATTTTTAATCCTTGGCTCTGGGACTGTTATGTCCCTCAAGATGGTTATAGAGATATCACATGACATCTTTTTAGTGATAACAACTGTGAAACTGGTTTGATATGGCACTCAGCTTATGAAATTCAAAGTATTGCCTTGTGAGATGAAGAGCATTGCTGTGTCATGCTGTAGCACTTCATTAGTTGCTGTAAATTGCTATTCTAATAATTAATGTAGTTACGGACTATCACGATCACATTGACTAAATGAAAACACAAATAATCAACACTAATGGTAGAATTGTTCCCTTGTTACTCCAAAGGCTTCCCTCTCACATCAGTGTATTTTTCAGATTTCTTATTTCTTTTCTCATTTCAAGATTATACAATACCCAAAACATTCATGAAATGAGAAAAGCTTTCAGTTGGCTGAAGAAAGTTGTACAGATGATTGAATTCAATTACTGATTGTTAAAAAGCATGAAATGTTTCAGGCTGTCATCTCCTTTGAGTCACTTAGAAACCATCTGCAAAATAGTACAAGGAAAAACTTTGTTCCTTGTTGTTGCTCGATGATAGTGATCTCTCTACTTCAATTATATTTGATAATCTTAATTTTGCTTTTACTTTTTATGTGCTCTGTACAACTTTCCTTCAGCTTCAGCAACAATACAACCAACCTTCATGGAGGAGTTGAATCTGATGATTCAAACAGTACTTTAAGGAAAAGAAAATTGTGACAATCCATGTCCTCTTGGAAAGAAGAAATGAATGAGCCAAGTAGACACTCATGGTTCTCCAGAATTAAATATCTTTATTATCTACTACAACATGAATATTATTCCTCTGAATCCTGAACTAACTAATTATTTTAACCATAAAATTAGTTACCTTAAGTCAGCTGAATGACAGGATGAATTCTGAGCCCTTGTACCTCCTTAACAGTCTTAATCCTGGCAGTTCATCCTCAGCATCTTTGGTTTGCCAACCACTGTTGGCTCTGTCACTCTTCACACAGCCTGGGCTGTGCTTTGTTAGTGTTAAGTGATTCTCCTTGCCTGGCTCTGTCCTGTGCCTAGTGATTTCTCACATAGTTTGTCCTTGGATGGTTTATTTTATCCAGCCCCAGCTCTCAGTGCCACAGTGCCTTTCTCTGATCTTCATCTTTGCCTTCCCTGTTCCTTTCCTTTGGGTACCTCATGAATCTCTTTGCTGTCTGTGCTGGCTTTCAGGGCCACCTTTTAATTACAGACTTGTCTCCCCTTTTCTAAGCCATTATCTACACCTGTCTCTCTAATTCTCCCCTCCGTGTTGTCCTCGCTGAGGTTTAGCCGTGGTCTCAGCATGGGAAAGCTGTGACTATTTAATCTCTGTTCTAATCCTCCTCCCTTGATAACTGAGCCTCTGTGCTCTCTCATGTATGTGGTGGATCTAAATCTTAGAGACAGTTTCTGCAGTCTGGAGCAAAATTACCAAGTTTTCCTTTCCAGCCACATTTACAACACTTGCCCAGCTTTTTAACCCACATCACATTCATCATTTGGCAGTTGCTGTTTTATTCTGTTTGCACAGCACCTAGCACAACAGTGGCCTGTCATTATTGTAATGAGAAATAGTTATAACAATTATTAGTGTGTTTAACCAATGCCTGCTTAATTTATTAAGCATTAATTTTGAATGTAATGCATTATTCTTATTTCAGTGTGATACTGCACATGTGGAGTAGTATTTGCTCCGAATTCATTAATGGCTTTAAGGAGTGATTTAGTTTGTTAATGTTATCTCATGATTTATTTAAAACATAAGTATATAGTTTAAAACAATAATTGTATTGTAAATATCTTCCATTATTGGAGCTTGAGGGAACGAAGACCAGCTTTTTGATGTTAACATCTCAAATTATGCGAACTGTAAACAATTTATAAGTGGATTTGTGCTTTTTCTCATAAAGACAAGCTCATTCTTAAAATTGGGAAACACTTTATATTTATTTCTTGCCTTTATATTTTGGGCTTTATTTCTTTGAAATGATGAAACAAGTTAGAATGCTTTCTAACAACTCCCAAATATTAAAGTGCCCGGGGACAGGATAGGGATGATGTTTTGAAGGCAATAAATATTTCAGCTTCACATTTCAGTCTTTCTTCTTCGCTCCTTTGATCTGGCTTTGGTTTAGTTATCATTCCGCTTGAATGACTTCACACTGTCTCTCTTCCTCTCCACACCAAAAAGAAGAAGTGTTCTGCACATATTCCATATGTTTGGGGCTGGCATGGTAGGAGAGCCCTGGTTGTTCCCTGTTTCTGGGAATCCCAGCCCGTGCACAGGGATGCTCCAGCCACAGCTGGGATGGAGTTAGGCCCAAAGCTGTTACTGAGCTATCACTGTGTGTTAAAAACAGAGCAGGAAAAGCAAAATTGATTTTTGTGTATTTCACAGATTCGGCCTTACTACTGAAGCATTTTTCTGTAACAATTAACCCATTAACCCCTTCTTTTACAGATACATGGTATTTTAGGCCTGAATACATTATTTATGTAGTGGAATAGCTGCATGCTTGAAGTTAGGTCAGAGAGGCTGTTGCAGGGAGTGGTTTTTACTGGTTGTGGCACTAAAAAGTGGTAGCATAGGTCTTGCATTTGGCTATAAATTTAATTAATTAATTAAACTGCTGCAATTTTGTGGAGTCCTGGCAGTACCAGAGCATCTCCGTGTAAGGGACTCTCTGGGGACAGGAGCAGGATCATGGGTCTGCTTAAATTTCCCTATGTAAAGTCAAATGTATGTGTCTGTACACTGGATGGTTCCTCATATCTGTAGGCACTGAAGATACTAAGGTGAAATTCCTGAATTTTGGTTTGCATGGGAAGTTTAGGTATGTTTTGATGCAGGTTGTGTTTTCAGCTACACAGTTTGCTGTGTAGTATGTAAGAAATTGTGCTCTCCTTTGGAAATGTGTTTATATAGGGTTTTTAAAGGGTTTTTTAAATCTAAATGAATTATGTGAATGGTGATAACTGATTTTTTTCCAGCATGTATAAGTGAGAGCCAATTTTTTGTTTCTTGTGACATTAAATAAAAAGGAAGGCTGTGTAGAAACAACAATATCCTTCTTCAGCTGCCTTCCAGCAAGTGAATAGTTTGCAGTTTGGTGGGGAGCAAAGCAATTTTCCCTCAGAAGTAGCAATATTTAGGAAAGAGAGGAAGGAATGGGCAAAGGCTTGTGTGAGTACAGCAAATCTGAGTACATAGGATTAGAGTATGTGTAATGTGGGAATGGCAGGACAGCCTGGCCTTTCCCAACAGATCTCAGCAGCAGCAGGGGGGCTGCAGGCTCAGCCATGACTCTGCTTTTCCCATACCTCAGCCTTCTCTCAGTCATTTGATTTAGTTTTAAGTAGCCCTGTGGGAAGCAGGGAGTTGGACTCAATGTGGGTCCCTTCCAACTCGAGATATTCTGGGATTCCTGTTTATCTCCAGGCATAAACCCAGAGTCATAACAACCTGAGAGAGACTTAGACAAGGGATGGAGCCTCTCCCTCTTGTGGAGTCCATCAGAATTTAAATTTCAGAAGCTTATTCAGTGGCAAAATATAGCCTTATAGAAATTCCTTGCTCTGCTTCTGTTCTCCAGTACAGTGGGGATTCAGTGGGCTGTGCTGCCAGCAGGTTTTGAAAACCTGGGGAAGAATTTGCCTATTTGTGAATTAAAGCCTGGTATAATTTTATAAGAAATCATGAAGAGTTTCACATCCTATTACTATTTTCCACTGAAAATCTCTCTAAATGACACACAGGGAGTTTGGGTGTGGATTTGCTGCTGAGATGTGAAACTCTGTCCCTGTGCAGCCATGGGGGTGCATGTGCTCCGTGTGTGCTGGCACTTCATGTCTGAAGAGTTTTAATTTCTTGATGAGGCTGAGACCCAGGCAGGTGCATCTCCTGCTCCCTGTGCTGATGGTGAGCCCTTGCTGTTGTTCAGGGAATGCTGGGAGCCCTCCAGGAAGGTGTTGATTCATCCAACATTTGCTGGGACATCCTAAACTTAATTAACCTTTCCTGTTAACCCATGAATTGCCCTGTGTTTCCTTAGTGCAGTGCTGTAAAGACTCACTGCGTTTAGTTGTTACCTCCTGGAAGACATTTTACAGAGCAAGACAAATATTTATGACTAAGCATGAAGAGGAAGCACGTAAGATGTTTGTATTTCTCATCAGTGCACTTCAGGGTGCTGATTTCTGAAGCTGAAATTCTGGACTTCACAGTCAACTTTCCCTGAGATGGTTTGTGCTGTGTAAGACTCCTCATTCCGTTGCCATGTCCTTTATACACTGAAACAAAAGGAATTTGCTGCTTTTTAAATTGGGGGCAAAGAGTAAATTCACCCTGTTTTTATATTCAGACCGGCTCAGCTTTAGGGGATTTAAGTGATGTAATTGTATTGTACTGGGCCCCACAACTAGTCCAACTGAAAAAAATAATCTTCAAAGTGAATATTTTAGTGCTTCATGCAAGGCACATTGCTTGGTGTCTTAGAAAAAAAGTGGAGCTTTTCTTATATTTGTGAACCGAGGGCCATTGTTGTACAGGTTTTCTAAGCTTCTGTACAAATCTGAACTGCACAAAAAATAGAGAGGGCTGGCTCCCACATCCTTAAAAATGAAGTATTTTTCTTGTTTATAATAAGATGTTGCATTTATTCATGGGATTAGGTCCTTAAAAGAAAGGAAGGTGCATAAAACCACATTCCTAAAAGTTTACATCATAATATTTCAAAATAAAAATATCTTCCTGAGGATGAAGATGCATAAATTTGGAGCCTCACTATGAGCACGAGGCCTGATATCTTGTCCTTTTGTGTTTAGATTTGTTGTGTTTCCATCTGACTGGACCAAAGCTGTTGTCCCAGAGTCTCGTGACACTTGGCAGTGTGGATGTGTTTGAATAAGCTTTGATTTTTGGAGTGGAATTATTAGATGTGTTTTGCAGGGAGAGAGATTTGTTATGCAGGGCCCATTGCTGAATTACAGATCTTTAGGAGAAGAAGTGGATATTTTCCCCTCTCCATGGTCACTCCAAGGTGACAAATGTGGGCAGAGCTCTTAAATATTCTTCTTTCTGAGGTGGAATTTGTTCTGGGAGAAGGGAGTGATGTGCTTAATGTAATTCAGTGTCAAACAGCTGTAAAATTAAAAATATCTGTATTCAGCAGCTCCCTGGAATGTGGGATTTGAGGAATAACTGAGCCAAACAGCAGGGGCAGACGGATAACTGATCCATCAGACAGTTCCTATCACTTTGAACTCTGGAGGTGTCACTGGTGTGCCCATTCTGAGGAATGGTGGAGGAGTTTTGTACTTGGGATTTGGATCTTTTGGATCCTCTGCAGGAGGAATTTAAATCCTAAATGGTATTTTGCCATTTGAGTTTAGATGGGGAAAGAAATGTTGATTTTGGTAGTGATGTTTTTTTGCTGAATAATTTTTATTGTCTCATAAATGTGAGGAATGTGATGGCTTAGATTAATACAGATGTGCTTCCCCCTAAAAGGAGTGTGGGAAATGGAATAGATGAGGCTGTGGAAATAAAGCATATCTGGAGGGGTAATGGATGCTCTCTAGCAAATTTGAAGATAATTTGTGCATGTATTCTAAGAACGCAAAACCAAAATCCCAAAACAATCATCATCAAAACTGTGGTACAGGTCTTTGTTGTATTCCTCCAGTTTCTGCTGGGGAAAAACGGTATTGTTCTTTTTCTGTAAGGAGAGGAGCAGTCTCCCTATTCTCAATTATTCCATCAGCTGTGAGTGAGGCGCCAAAATAATTATTTTTTTTTTTAAATATGCATCATGAAAAAAACCTCTAGAAGTAAACAGCAATGTACTGACTCAGGGCTTGTGGCATTTCTTTGATCTCTTTGCTAATGGAATCACCCTGCTCTCCTGCACTGCAAACAGCCGCTTTGTGAAGATGTAGGATTATGTTCTTTGTCCTATTGTCAAAGTCTGGTCTGCAAACCACAGAAAAGGATGTGAATACTGTAACTTTGGGCTTGGCAGCTTCCTGACCTTTCTGAAAGGCTCACTCAGTGCTGCAGCAGCTCCTCCAGGCCTGGCAAGATGACAGACGAGATGAATTAACTGGGCTTTTCCGTCTCTTACGTGTCAGATTCTTTGTTTTATATGGAAATAATTTCTGTCAAAATGGGAAATTTATCGTGAGGTACTTCCTCTGCCTGCAAAATGAAAATGTCAGCCCCAGGTCCGTTTGAATGTTTCTTCTGTTACAAGCCATGGGTGGAGCCAGCTTTGTCCCTCAGTGTCACCATCGAGTTCTTCAGTGTCTGAACACAAAGTCAGGCAGCTCTACTGACCTGTGGGAGTAGGAACATGTCTTAAAAAGTTAATAACAAAACCAGTAACAAGTTAATAAAAGTTAGTAATATTTGAGTACTCACATCAACATTTCTGAAATATTTATAAGTTACCCGAATTTTTGTCTGTGTTGTGTCAATATAGTGAATGTCTCTATCTTTTCATGTGTATCTTTTCATATATGTGAATGTACATAAAATATTACAGAAACATTACTTTTGATGTACCATCCAGTCTGAAGAAACCCAGCCTGATTTCGATAGATGTATCAGGTTTAATATGTCAAATAGTGTAGGCTGTTGATATGAAATATCTTTGCACGGAGATTTAACATCTGTCAGTACTGTAAAGGCTGAATAGACATCACAGCATTATGGCTTTCTAATAGATTAAGAAGGAACCATGTGTCACGCATTGCCCTGCTTTGCATTTTGATTTATGACAAGCACGGAATAATCCTGTACCTTGTCTGAGCAAAGATGGCACTGGGATAATTTTCTTGTTTTTTTGTTTTGTCTTTTTTTTAATCTGGAAAGGCAATCATGCTAAAAAGAGTTTGTTTAAGTATTGAGGGGTGTTAAATCTAATTTAATGAAATCTGTTTTGTTAGTATTTATTTGTTGTTACTATTATTAAATTTTATTAATTAGGTGAGGTTAATAAAAGGGGTTCTACAGTGGGTAGAGAGCCATTGAAGTGAAGAGAGACTTTGAAGGTGGAGGTTTTGTTGTGAGCTGTGGACGCCGTGTTTGGGCGTGTGAAATTCAATCAGAGAAAGCGAAAATAACTCCGGCCTTCCATCGCCTTCTTCAAAGGCCTGCAAAGGGAAGTTGGGCAGAAGCTGGGACAGGAAATTGAAATCTGAATACTATTTTAAACTGATCGGGTTAAAGGCCTCTCTTTTACACCAGCACACTTGTTCTTTTATTTGATACTTGAACTCTGAAAATTTTCTGTGACTTTCTAGGGAGAAGGAGGAGCAGCTGAGGCGGGTGATGGAGGTACAGAGGCTGCAGGCCCAGCAGGCAGGCGCTGCCCTGGAGGAGTTTAAGCGGCAGGTGGAGCTGAACTCAGAGAAAGACTCTGCTGAAATGAAACAGCGGGTGAGGAGGTCACAATGCCAGCCTTTCTGAAACTCTGGCGCAGTGGGATAGCGGATTCTGATCTTATAATGCCAGAAACATGCTCCACTTGAGAGTGCTACATCAAAATCTTTCACAATGTAGTGTCTTTGCAGCGAGTCAGAAAGGGATGGTGGCGGGTGTTTCATCTTTCTGACAAAGCCAGAATTGTCATTGTTATAAAGATATCTGCAGTTATGATACTGATTAGGGATTTTTCAGGAGTGAGAGTATAAAGGGTTAGTTTATACACCCTATGGAACAACGCTTGTCATTTCCCACTTAAATGTGTCTCTTCCTACTCTTTTCCCAGCGACTCTGTCTTCCATTAATGAGCTCCTGTAATCAGTTTGAGCCCAAACAGGGGCAGAGCCATGGTGGCTGCTGGCAGTCATGTGCAGAGGATGGAAAAATCCACCTTTCTGTCCCTGAAAATCAGAGAGTTTAGTGGCTTAAATTTCTTAAGAAGCAAACAGTAGCTAAACCGTTCTCCTGGGAGTTTAAAAAAGCAGCCCAAGGAGTCAAAGGAGGAACAAGCAATAGGTGATCAAAAAGAAGGGGAGAGAAGGGATATTTCCTAACTCCTCATGTGGTTGAGATCTCCAGATAGAACTCCAGCTTGTAATTCTGGATTACAAGTTCCAACCTCACCTGCCTTGACCAAACCTCACTGCTGAGAGGAGGGTGCTGCAGGCTGGGACTGGACTGGGTGGCTGAGAGTGCTGCCTTAGGACTGAATAAATTCCCTTGTTGTTGTTCTCAAAGTTTTTTGAAAATATTCATTGCTGATATTTTTAAGACCCATGCAGACAGCGAATAGTAGAATTTGGAAATTAAAAAAAAAGCAAGAACAAACTTATAAAAGCAAGATGTGTTCAGCAAACCAGACCCACGAGGACAGTACAACAAATCCCACAATTTTAATCTGACATTTTCTGTACTGTGTGACCCTCCTGCAATTTCTTCATGGTGACTTAAAATAATATCCTAGTTCTGATCTAAAAGGGATGCTGTCTAATTCTAGAAAAGCTATTAATAGTTTCATTCACTTAAAAAAAAACCTTCAGCAAAGAAAATCAATGCAAAACATAAGAAAGTGCAAAAGAGTTTGGAAAACATATTCAACCGTATTTTAAAATGACAGTAAATTTCTTTCAGAATGTTGCTGCATTCTGGGAAATTTTGAAAATCAATTTTGCTGTACTCCATCAATCAGCCAGAGGTTTACTCTTTCCCTGCTTTGGTGCTAAAATCTAGAAATACTAAATGATATTATACATTGGTATATGGTGGTTCTATTCTACAGGAACCAAGGTCCAAGGAAATACCTCAAAGGAACACTGCTGAAGCTCTCTCTTCATGGCTTTGGCCTTTCTCATTCCTCTGAATCCACATACTCTTAGATAAATCCCTCAGTACATTGGAACATACTGGAAAATTCTGTGTTTTGTGGTGAGGTGGAATGTATTACTTACAAAACAACTGCAGTAGCCATAGCAACGCTGTCCTTTTATCTGCATTAGGAACACTGGGCTTTAAACCCATTTTTGGTGTGAGATAAAGTTTATTATGGAGATGAGTAGGATGGGGTCATTTTCAGTTGTTGCAATCAATATTTGATTCTTTAGTTTGGCTCTATGATAAATATGATTTATTTTGCCATCTGCTTCCTATTTTGTCAAGCTTGTGATTATTAAGAGTCACCTGATGTCACTGATGGGTGGGTGGCACGTGTTTAGCTGCAAGATCTGCATGTTTTCCAGTAGTAACTAAAAAAAAGTGAAATAACATACAGACTGTGTCATGGTGCTGTAGATCTGGGGATTCCTGGGTTTGGCAAACAGTGATCAAGAGCCTTTGTTGCAGTTGTTGGAAATAGGTGAACCTGACCTAATGAATAAACTGCAGAAGCCAGTAGATTTAAAGCATCTTTGCATATCTTTTTACTATTTCTCTTTTTAGAACATCTTCATTCTCTCAAAAAAAAAAAAACCCACCTCCTTTAGTGCAGTAACAAGATCTGTTATTTTTCTGGGTTTTATTAACCTGAGTAAAATATGGCCATGGCCATGGAATTTGAGTAAGTTTGGAGCTGGAAGAAAATAATTCATAAAACATTGATTGCAGTCCCTTTTCTTAATGGCAGATAGTAGCAGTGAGGTTCAGGAGCTGCTTCCTCACTGTTCTCTTTTTCCACTTTCTATTTGGCCAACGGCTCCTGCTCCAGTCCCTTCCTTTCCTGCTGGAGTATTCTGCAATAAAATGCTTTTCCCACTCCGAGTGCTGCCTTTTCTCCTCCT
Organism: Urocynchramus pylzowi; assembly: GCA_013397555.1. Classification (NCBI taxonomy): domain Eukaryota; kingdom Metazoa; phylum Chordata; class Aves; order Passeriformes; family Fringillidae; genus Urocynchramus; species Urocynchramus pylzowi. The sequence goes on from VZRH01003998.1 coordinate 503,358, forward strand.
TCCTGGCTGGGGAGTGATGTCCAGGCCAATTGGCACAGACATCTGTTGAACACTGAGCACTCCCTTAGGCCAAGCAGGATTTTGGCTTGTGGTTCAGAAATTCATGGGTTTCTTCTTTTTGTGGAGCAGATGGGCTTGTGGTCCTTCAAACCCCTCCACCTCTTTTCCCTTTTTAGGGACACAGTTTATTCACTGCTTATGTTGGGATTTAGATCTGAAAGTCATTGATGAGTGTGCACTGCAGCAGAGTTACATATATATATTTATATATATTCCCTTGGAAACATGCCTGATGTACAGCTAACAGTTGTGCTTTTGATACAAAAGCCTTTGTTAATTGAGTTGTGAAATTGCTTCCTTGATGCTGCGTGCTGGAATCTGTGGGACTCATTATTCATAGGCGATGACTATCTTCAGAGGACTTCACTTGCAGCCAAATAATTCTCTTTTAAGTTATTTAAAGTTATTTTCTGATTTAATGTAAACTTGCTTTAATTGTGTAGTTTATGCTCTGACTCGCACATGATTTCCCTTGAATTTCCACAGGCAGTGTATTTTTAAGTGAAATATATTTGAGTCTTAAATACGTCTAGGGAAAATATTCACTTAATTTCGATGGGATATTCAGCACTGTTGAGTGAAAAACTGAGCCAATCCTTTGTAATTAGGGAGTGGCATAACAGTGATCACTATGTCCTTGAGTAACTAATAATCCTGTAGAGACTGAATATTCATTTTCACCACATACAAATGGTGTTGTTATCATTCCCAACAAGTGATATTCTCCTCTTTGATGGTTTACAAACAACTGTAGAAATGTCAGAACATTTCAAGCTATGCCTTTTAAAAAAAAAAAAAAAAATTAAATATTCCCTTTATTTTCCCATGTAGATGGCAGAGGTTGAAGCAGATCTAGGCAGATCAAAATTGCTCCGGGAAAAGCAAGCTAAAGAATTCTCCTGGCAGTTGGATGAGATCAAGAAAAAATATGAACAACAGGTCAGTTGCTTTGCTCCTCCAGGTGGAGGGGAGGAAACACCCCTTCCTGAAGCTGTAGGTCAATGTGTGTTGCTGTCCTTCCTATAAAAACACCATTTATAGATATGCAGAGTTTTGTGATGGGCACGGAGCGGGGAGAACCTACACAAAAAATACTTTTTGTTTCCTCTTCACAATCCTTTGTACCTCCGACTCTCTCAAGTTGTTTCCCAGGCTTACAGGTGGCAACACCTATTTCCATAATCACCAGGTTCAATTATTTAATGCATTATCTGTTTCTCTTCTTGTCAAGAAACAGAAGTTTACACTTTTTATCATTTTTGACATGGGGAGTGTTCGTATGAATGCTTATTTTGGCCCACTGAACGTGATTTTTTTCTTTGTAATGTAATTTCAGGGTTGGGAAATACTCAGGAAACATTTGGGTGGAGACAAGAAAGTTTTGTTCAGTACTGCTGTGAAATGTAAAGGGTGGAAAAGCAGAAGCAGAGAAATTGCTGCATGACACAGACTTGGGAGCTAAGGAGCTGCACCAGACATAGGTGTGAGCTGGTGCTTGCTCATGAAATTAAAGTGGCCTTTGTTGGTAACGCCTGCTGAAGGATTGAAAGGGGGTTTTTAATACTTTGTAGGAAAGAGGTGGTTAATCCATGAAAGTTCTCTCTTATCACTGTTCTTGTGTGGATCTAAGCTTGCATTTCCAGCAGGGAAATGTGGTTTCATTTCTGTTTATCTTCTGTGCCGTGAGAGGATGAAACGCTGCGGTTGGCTTTGGTGCCAGGCCTGCTCTGGCCCATCTGGAAGGGGCTTTTTCAGGGAATTAAGGAACAAGATCACTTTGGTAGGTGTTGAGAGACCCCTGCTCTGTGCTGGGGGGGAACAATGGTGTGTTTTGTGTGTGGCTCTTGGAACAGAAGGGAGTTTGTTGGGTCAGATCAAAGCAACGTCACCACTTGTGCTGCCACCTGACAGAAGTGACGTATTGGCCTCTGGAAGGGTGAGGGACATCTCACAGGTGTTCAGCTTAACTGGGGGATGTTTTTTATCATGATTCCTGTATTTAGTCATTCAGAAATAGTCAGAGATACTGGGGATTTGTTCAGGAAAGGTGAGGAAGTTTGCTGTGTCAGGGATTTGCTGAAAGGAGGGCAATGAGAGTGTCAGGGCCAGTTGAACATCTGCCTTAAAGGATTTTTTTATTTAGTCATATTTTCACATCACTTTAGTGATATGGTTGGCTCACGTGTTTTCTTTACTGTTCTCATAATTTGTAGTGCATCTCTAAAGTCCAAAGTAAGCATTTATTCAAAGATTTTGTTCCCATTTTCCCATCCCAGATTTTAATCTGTAGAGATAAATGCTAACCTGCAGTGTACAGGAGTTACAACATTCCTCTTCCAACCTACAAATGGTAATTTTTTTAATATCCATTGTAACATCCACCAAGCCATAGATAAAATTTTCTGCCAATATTCAGCTGACTTTGCACACTAAAGGCAAATGATAATGTCTCATATTGTCATGGTTTAGTTTTATGTGTCTTCTTATAGTCAGACCTTCCGCAGACTGTCCAAAAAAACCCCACAAAGCAAGAAATTAATATGAGAGTTAAAATTTTTTTGGTGAATCTATTCTGTAGCAATGTTGATATTGTGGTAAACATCAGTGAAAGCGTTTTTCTGAGATGTTTACTGCTTCCCATTTATTTTATTTAGGATAGCTGCTTTTACTGTAAGAAAGAACAGCTAAGCTTTATGAGACATCACTGGAACCCAAGGGTTTCAGCCCTAAACAGCTAAACAATGAGAGTCTAAGAAGAATTTTCAGTGGAATCCTGTTTATGCCCTTTTAAAAAATTTATTTCTCTTTGTCCTTCATCTGGAATGTTCTTTGAAAGTTGGTGAGCATGAAGAATACGTGCCCCTTCCTGCAGATTGCAGGGGGTTATCACTGGGAATGAGGTTCTTTTGGGAGGCACAAAGCCCCTCCAGCCCCACCACGTTGCAGGATGAGCTCAGTTCTTCCACTCTTAAAATTTCCTTTCAGTACTTCCAACTTCTGTTTCTCTGCACTGCTCTCTATTTATGCTTCAGAACTTCTAAGTCATTTCTAAAGCAGACTTTTCCTTGCCTTGTTTTACTGCATATTTCTTTGGTTGTTACTTGGCGAGGAGCAGACTGATTTAAAGTATTTAAATAGAGCAGTGAATTCAAAGTGGGGATACATTTTGACAGAGCTCCAGCAGATTTCCGTTGAAAATAGACACCCAACCAAAAACCTGGATATTTTACCTGAGAAATGTAGTGATTGCTTCGAGATGTTCTGCCTCAAGTGTCTGAATCTAATTGTCAAATGAAATTTAGACATAAAAAGGAAAGGGAAATTGCCCTATAGATTTATTTTTTGTTGGCTTTCATGGTGAGTGGCAGGGGTAGCACTGATGGCAACCTGGACAATTCAGTTGGCCATAATTTTAATAAGATTGGTAATAACCAAATTATCTGATATGTTATCCAGTTCTCCAATCTGAGAGACATTTTGGAAGTGTAGGCACTTGGAGGAGTGGTTTCACTTCTCTGCTTTATCTGAATGGTTGATGTCACAGGACTCTGCTTGAATACTGATTTCAAAACAATTATTGGTATGAACATGGACTATTTATTGTGGGGCTGAAAGATTGTCTGCCTGCAGATTAGACATACTAATATATTGATATTTATCTGATATTTATTACAACAAATACCCTGATACATTGATATTTATTTATCTTTTTCTTTTGCTTCAAAAATAATTTGGGAAAAACCACGGCAGTTAATATTTTGTTAGCTTTTCAAATGCACTCAAATCCATTCATAAAGCAAAAAGGAACTTTTGGATCTTGCAGTATTTGGTTTCAGCTGTCACGTGTCCCTCCTGGTTCCAGTTTCATCTGATTTGGTGCCACTTGCTTTTGAAGTATCCACTAAGAACATTCTCAGAGAGAGAAACTGGTGGCTTTTTTTTTTTTTTTTTTTCTTCTTTAAATATACTTTAGCTCAACTTTGTTCTACTTGCAGCTGTTAGATTTGAAAGTATATTTTGAAGAAAAAAAAATAACTCCAGCAGCACCAGAGTTCCTATCTGCTGGGAGCAGCTGCTTTCGGCACTTCAAAGCCAGTGGACAGCACAGTGAAGGCCTCAGCCTTTCCTGCCTTTGAAATGGTTGCAGTATCTGTAGTTGGGCTTTATGGCACTGTCAGCACAGGAAAAAAGGTTGTTTGGTTTTTTGCATCCCCTCCCTTTTTTCTTTTTTTCATTTTCCCCCCTACTTTCTAATTACATCCTCAATTTAGCTCAAAATACCTGGGAGGTGTTTCTGATGAGTTCATCTTCTATGAGCCCAAATGTTTGAAAGATCATGTGCCCAGACTTTTCAGTAATGGATTTTAGTCAAATTTGACAGAAAAGTTAAGGAATGTGCTGGGTTTTTTTCCCATATCCTTGTCAGTTGAGCACTTTCTGAGAGCACATCTCTCATGGGGAGTGATGGTTCCATGGCAGAGATGGGACAGGGCTTCATGCAGGGACATTCCTCAGCACACTCAATTACATGCACACCTTTGTTTCAAGCAGATTTTCATAAATTGTCAAGAATGGAACACTTCCAGTGAACTTAATGTGATCCTAATGCTTAAAGGACAATTAGCTTGTCCTTTGAAAAAAAACCCAAACCATTAATAATCACTGTGATCACTGTTACACCCATTTTTTGCTGTGAACAGTTGCTGAAGTGGCTGAGTGAATGTGAAATAAATGAGATGCAAGATTAGTAAGAGAGCCAAAGCCTAGGAAATTTTATTTTCCAGCCAGGAGAGAACACACAAAAAACCAGTTGAGTTATTGTAATAGCCTGATGGGGTTACCTGATAAGTTATAGCCATACTCTCTGAGATTAAATGCCAGCCTAAATATCTAAATAATCCTTTTGGTTTGGTTCACCTTTAACTGTGTTTATTCCCTTTAAAAATAATTATTCATGCTTCCATAGGAAAGTGGAAAGTTGTTACATGATAGCTGAAGAATCTCCCTATATCTCAGGAAATCCTTTCTTGTGACATTTATTGTTGGGTTTTGACTTCTGTAAAAGTTATGAAGAAATTAGAGTTGTCATCTTGTCCTATGTATCCAAATGGGGAAGAAAGAGACACCTTCAGAAATATTTTCCTGGGTATTTAATGAAATCACTTTGAAATCGTGCTAAAGACAAGTCAATAGACAATGCCTTTAAGTTGGCAGCAAGACAAAGGTGTGGTTAAGTTTAAATATGCCTTTTATAATAAAGAAAGTGAGGTAAAGAAGTGCAAAATAGCTGGTTAAAAGTGAAAAAAGCATGTTGCTAATGTTACCTGCCAGCAGCAAGGACAACATCTGAGGTGCTGCTGGGACACTGTTCTTGTTTTAGCAGTGTGCTGGAGCAGAGGAAAGTGTTATTGAGAGGCGAGGAAGAATATTCTGTAGATCTTTTTGTCTTTTATAACTTTCTAGTGAGGTTAATGTAAAGAAAAGAGTGAGGTTCTCTCAGGCAAAACATTCATTTAGTAATTAACACTAATAGAGATAACAAGCTCCACCTCCAGCTTGCTTTGTCCCCATACCCTTGTGCTGTTAAGAGTTCCTGCCACTGCACTTCCATCCTAGCTTTCCTTCTGGCCTCATTCTTCATTTTCTGTTTTTTTAGCTTCTCTTTTACCAATCTGTCACCCACCCAAGTGAAGGAAACACTTGCAAAGCCCAGTTTGAAATCTGCTGTTCCTCGGACAGACCGATGTCCCAAGCATTTCTTAGCTGTACATTAACCTGGCCACTTACTTTCAGAGATCCACAATCCATTTTTAGTATGCTGGTTTAGTTGTGAGGAGACAGTCTTTGTGAAAAGCTTTGTTCCTCTCCTCTTTGTCTGTACTCTAAGATAATTGAAATACAGTCTGTTCTTGCAAGGAGGCCAAATGAGCACGTTAGTAGAAGCTCTAAATTTTTAATGTCATCGGCAACAAGCTGCATAAATTTCACTTAATAAATTAATCTAGGATGCATAAACGTTTCCTTTGAACCATCCTAAGACACAGATGAATACCATTTGTGCAGAATATCTGAGGAATAGTTTCTTCAATCAGCATCAACTTTTTACTTTATAGCTAAAACTCAAAATTGGGAAAAGGAGACGAATTTAACCTCCAAGTGAAGAGTGGGTGGAAATCTTCTCATGGTGCCATTGCTGTTTACAGAATTGTTAACCAGACAGATGGGTATTTGCATGGTCTCCTTCAGGCATCTGAGTCGTGTGTGATTCAGAGTTGAAAGCCTGAGCTCCCTGTGTAGTCAAAGAATCCACTTTGAGGGGAGGAGGGAGAGGGAGGCGATTCCAGAAACACAAACGGGTGCCTGCGGTAAACAGCGAGTCAGGCTGGGAAGGCATCTCTGTGTTCAAAGAAGGTCCTTGGATAAACTGAATCCCTAAACAAAGACTATATACAGCAAATTCTGCACCAGAGCCTGCTGCAGACAAGCTTTTGCAGTGGCTCAAGGTCTGTTAGTTGGAAAGAAATTTCTCTTTGCAGCCTGCAATGGGTTTGGTGGTGTGGGTGGGCTGGGGAGGGGAGGGACCTCCTGATGTTCATCGTGGCACCAAGTTGCTTTTAATCATGGGATGCAACTCCATTTCCAGTATGTTGTTACAAGAAGGATGGAGAGGGATTTTTCACAAGGGCATGTAGTGATGGGATAAGGAGGAATGGCCTTGAGCTGAAGGAAGGCAGGCTTATATTAGATATTAGGAAGTAATTCTCTACTATAAAGGTGGTATGGCCCTGGCACAGGTTGCCCAGAGAGGTTGTGGACTCCTCATCCCTGGAAGTGTCCAAGGCCAGGTTGGACAGAGCTTGGAGCAAGCTGGGATAGTGGAAGATTTCTCTGCCCGTGGCAGGGGCTTGGAATCAGATGAGCTTTAAAGGTCCCTTCCAATCCAAACAATTCTGTGGTTCTGTGATTTAAAAACAAATTTACTCGTGCCAGAAGATTGGGAAGATGGAATGATTGAGGTGGGGTTTGTGCCGCCCATACTTTAAAAATATTAAAGTTCTAAAAAGCCTTTATAAGTAAAAATGTACAGATCAGGAATATAGTTTTATATAGTGAGAGTGAGACCATTCAGGTCCATTATTTTAGGGGGGGATAAATCAAACTGCAGTTTGGCTAAAGACCAGCTTGTTTCTTTTAGAGAATTTCTTGCAATTCTTAGTTTGCAGTTGAAAAAGAATTATTAGTGATTGGTGAAAAGGTGTAAGTATTACAGAAAACACAGTCATGCCAATTAAATTATTGCAGCCTGCAATGGAATAGAAAGTCATGTACATAACCCCACATGTGGTGATGTGTGGTTCTGCACAGATGTATTTTTCTGTCCCATTTATCCTTGGCTCATTATGGCCCTTTTATCTTGGGAGACATTTGTGTTTCAACTTAAAGAAAAATCTCCCCCCAGAAAAGTGTAAATTAAAATCCATTTAATCTACCTGCTGCAAAGGAGCTCTGGTAAAAGAGGTTCTGCTTTTCTCCCTTAGCTTGCAGTGAAGATGCTCCTTTTCTGCCCAAAGTTATGCTGAACCAGACCCCAGCATGATTAACACTCACTCCTCCAGCCTGCTAGATCAGATTACTTTCAGCAGCAGTATTTGCAGGGATGGGTAATCCCCATATCCTCATGGAACACGCAGGTTTATTGATAGGCTTAGGAGACAGAAAACACTCAGTTTTGCTGGAGTTGTTATTTGGGAACAGATCATGTGCTGTGCCCTGCCTGGGCAGAGGCTGGGGCTGGTTTTCAGCAGGGTAATCATGCAAACACCTGATTTACAAACATTTAAATGATTTTAGGATGGAAATACTGAAAGCAGACGTGCTCTAGGTATGCTGCAGAATGAGTTTAGCTCAGTGACACGTGCAATGCATTGGTGGCTTCTCCAGCCCCCAGTTCAGTCATGCCAAAACAGTGCTTATAAAATCATCCTGCCTTGCAAAACCATATTTTATATAGGTGTTACTTAAAATATTTCTGGAATTGCGGACATAAATTTACATGAATTTTCATACTTCGGTGTCAAATATTTATTGTAGCAGTTACATTTTTCAAAGAGGTAGTGAGCTAACTAATTTCCTTTCCCTCCTTTGGGGACTCTAAAAAGAATTTCAAAGGCGTGCTTGTTCTTGAGAACAAGCTGAAATTGTTCTAAAATTGAAAAGCCTAAACTTAGCATGATGTAAAAGCAAAAACTGGGTAGTAGAAGGCCTTGTCTAAATTAGGGACTTTCAAAAGGTATTTGCTGGTGTTGATTAAATTACAAATTTTTGACTTCTGAAAACATCTCCTGCGATCAGCAGGCTGTTTATTGTCAATCTTAGTTCTTCAGGCATGCTCACAGCAGCAGGATTTCACCTTGGCTCTGTATTAGACTGTCTCTTGTTTTAGCAAATTGTCCTAAAGCACCTCCCTTTGTGAGTGCAATTCCATCTGCCTGTGTTTATCAGCTGGGTTGTCACTGGCCTGGGCACAAATCACACTGCCAGATTTGTTTGGCATCTTTTTGTGTGAGTGAACAAGAGACTGTCACAATTCACACATTAATCTTTTTTAGCTCTTTGTTAAGAATTTCATTTTGTTCTTAACTTACTTTTCTCTGCAAGAGTAAGAAAATTTAAATTTCGGTTAAAAGCTAAATTTAGAAGAAATAGTGTAATTAAAAGCTAAATTTAAAGTAAATAATGTAATTCTGATGACAGTTTAATAAATCACCTGTTGGCTTTTGCCTTGAACATTATTCTATCACACTGTGTGGAAACAAAAAATGAAGAATTCAGCTAAGAAGAGATCATAATTCTCAACTATTTGTGTTACTTGATAACAGCAGTGGTAAGAAAGGCTCTCTCAGGTCAGACAGACATTCCTGCTTGGTTTTGTGTCCAGGCCGTGGCTGGAGACAGGAACAATTGCACAGGGAAGGGAATGAGAGATTTTCATCTTTGGGAGGACAAGATGAGGAAACATCCAAAGCACAATGAATGCCCTGTGATTATGGTAATAGGGCACACACGATTATTTAATGAATGTTTCTTTTCAGCCTCGCCCCTAATGCCCATTGTGAGCATCGTGTTGCTTGTCTGGCTGAAATGTATAGCACCTACCAGTGCCTGTCCCTCGACACTGAAGTGCTGGAGTGGAGCAGACACTTGAATGTGATCTGATGAAGTGCTCAGCATCAAGGGGTAGATGCAGCAAGATCTCAACATGACAGAATTTTTGAAGGAGGTGGTTTTGTTATATCATTCATAAAGGCGCTCTCTACCTCAAAGAGGAGACAGAATCTGTCGGGTTTGTGAAGAATTAATACAATTTTCATGCAGTTTCCTGTGATGAAGTCCTGTTGTTGCTGAAAAGCGGCAGGGATCTTCTCTTTCCGTTTTTTGGTATATGTTAATTTTTTTTCCCTTTAAAAAAATCAACCCAATAAAAATACAAGAAGGAGAGAGGGAGGAGTGGAAGAGAAGCCATAGTGCTTGGCAGCAGTTCTGAGGGTAGCAGGAGCTTCAGGGAGTGCTCACCAGGCCAGGGAATGGCTGCTCAGTCACTTTGTGTTATTTTGTTGGTTGGGAATGTGGAATACCTGCTAATACTCATTAGGGAAGATGGATGTGGAGGCCTCTGAGGGATGAAAATGCTCTGGTCTTCATCCTTTCTCTCCTCTCCTGTTTCTCCACTTCTGCTCCCCTCCAGAAACATCTTAAAGTACCAATCCAAAACCATCATGGGGAATACGTAGCTTTAAATTAGGAGGGTTTTTTAATTTTTCTTCAACAAATTTGCCTCCTCTCATGGTACCACCCTTTCTCTTCCCACGGACGAGCTGAGGGCACAACCCTCCTGCTGAAGGACGTTTTGCTCGTTCCACCTATTAAATTAAAATCTTTGTGTCTATAAATGCTGAAAGTGAAGAGATTACTAAACAAAACAATTTGGTTGGTGTGGTAAAGGTGTAAAGAGTTGGAGAAGCAGGATGTGTCCCCTGCTCCCTCTGGGTCATATTCCCTGCCTGCTGCCCTGTCTTCTGGTAAAAAAGTGACATCTCCAATAATTGAAGCTCCCCACAGCAAACTGCCTTAACCCAGACCTACATGGAACAACCAGCTGAAAACCCAATAATTAAGACAGCAAAATGTTTGAAGGGAAAGGCTTCTCCTGTAGACACGATTTCGTTTTAATCAGGTCTTATTTATGAAGGAACACTAGACATTTTTTCTCCTAAATCAGGCAAAGGCTCTACAGTTATTTTAGGGAGCAACAGCTTATTCTCATAGGCACAGGATGGTCACCGCGAGCATCTGAGAGAAACCAGGTTTGTACAGAAACCTTGGGCAAAAACCTGGCGTAAAGAACTCGTTGTGAGGACCCCAGGCCCAGCCTGGAAAATGTGAGGGGTTAACCCCTGCAGGGACTTCAGGCATTTCTTAATGAGCTCTTTAGTGTTATTAAATAATGTAGAAACGTTAAACCATGCAATGTTGCATCTGTTCTTCTCGCTCCATTTGCGGAAGGATGCTCCCAACCACAGCATGGACGGCACATTTCCCTTTTAAACTTGCAACATGCTGATCTGCAGTTTGAGAAAATGCCCTTTTTTTAAAAATTTATTTTAACTTAGCTTCAAATTTTCCCCGCGGAAGCCGGGCAACCAGCTGATATGATTCCAGAATTGAATGCTACAGCTTTAAGATAAGGTGCCGAGCGCTCTCAGCGCTCGCACAGCGGCTCCTCCCGTCCGCTCTTTTTTTCCTTTCTCATGCTGAAAATACCCCACCATGTTCACGATAAGAGATTTCTCTTTTTTTTTTTTTTTCTTTCTTTTTTTTTGTTATTTTTCTTCCTTCCCCCCCTTCCTCCTTCTCCGAAATCCACCAAAACTGAAGAAAAATCCAAGTGACTGTTCTTAGCAGCTGTGTGGCCCGGAGTTCAGTGGGGAAGCGGCTTCCTGCCGTCCCTATTCATCACCTGCTTCAAAGGCGGCCTGGCCGCTCCAGTGTGCAGGCCAGGTAGGGTGCCTTTGTGCGCAGGCGGGAGGATTAATATCAAAGCTGCAGCAACCAGGCCCTTGGTCTCAGGCTGCCATTCAGGCAAGCGGGGAGAGGCTAAGAGTGGCCAAGGTCACAGCATCCAGTGTGGTGCGGACTGGGAACGGCTCCTGAGAATAGAGGGCTTCTTATGAAATCATGGTGCAAGCTTGCGGCACAGCAGGTGCCCTTCTGGAACACATACATCTGTTTATGTTGGGATAGCGTAGCTGACAACGGGATAATAGAGCTTTGTTTTTTTTATAATTTTCTTTCTCTTTTTTTTTTTTTTTTTATTTAAGGGGAAAAAAAAAAGACAACTCTATGCGCCAGCGTTGAGGAATATCGCAGGAAGAGCGTTCGCTTTGGAAATCATAAAGAATTCTTGCAAAGCTTTAATTGCTGGGGTGGGGGGTTGTGTGTGTGTATACTTAAGCGAAGGGGCGAGCAGGCTGCCTATTAACCATTTAGGATCCTCAGTCCTGCTGAGGAGCAGCAGCGGGATACGGGGGCACCCGCCACACAATGCGACAATGCCTCCCCTTTTTTTTTTTTTTTATATTATATTTTCGTACGCTTCCGACATTTGTACCAACAAATTGGGTAAGGATGCGCTGGATTTGCTCGGTTGTCTCCATTGTTGGGATTGTCTGGAGGAATTCTGTCACGCTAACGGTGGCTTTTTAAGAGGTGAGGTAATAGTGACGTAAAAATAAAATTGCCAACTTGATGAAATTAAGGGGGAAATTAAGCTGTAGACGAGTTGTCATGACGACAAGGATGTTCTATTGATGAACTGTACTCCTCCCTGTCCAATCAGATAGTGGAGCTGAAGCTGGAGCATGAACAGGAGAAGACGCACCTATTCCAGCAGCACAAAACAGCGCAGGACTGCCTGGTCCGAGACCATCAACGGGAGATGGAGAAACTGGAGAAGCAGCTTCGCGCTGCCATGGCAGAGCACGAGAGCCAAACTCAGGACAGCAGGAAACGAGACGGCCAGGTAACGATCAATAACGCTTGAAAGGCGCCCGCTTATTAGAAATTGCTGATAATGAGTGTTTCCTGTTTGCCAGCATTGTTGGTGGTGCTCGCTGGGGGAGCATTTGCGAAACTGGCACATAAACGTGATTTCGATTTTCTTTTTTTTCCTTTTTTTCTTTTTCCGCTTTCCCCCTCCCTTCCTACTGCTGAATAGGGCTTTAACTGCAAAAACCACAGGTAGCCAGATTAAAAATCCCATGGTGCGCTATAACTCGGCCTGTTTATAATCTTGTCTCATTTTCTTTCATGATGGATTTGTTTAAGAAAAAAAGGTATCTGTTCTTTTTCCCCCCCAGCCCTCACACTCACCCCTCCTTTTCTTCTTCCTGGGCAAATCCATGTGAATTATATCTGCTTCGTTCGTGTGCTTTTTTTTGTTTTAAATCTCTGCAGGTAACTCACAAATGGCTTTATTTCCTTTTGTTCATGTCTTTTTTTGTTTCAGTTTTTGTATTCTAGATTTGCATTGTGCGTTTGGTTCCGTGTGTCGGATGTTTGATAAGATGATGTGGGTTTGGGGTCGCTTACCATCACGTTTACTTTCCTACACACACACGTACCCCTCCCATCCTCCGTCTCTGTGGTCACTGTTGGAAGCCATTTGGCAGAATAACCCCCAGCTGAGGTAGCATTTGACTCTTCAAACTTCTGGATGAAATGCACACTGTCAGCATGGAAAATGATCTTTATGAGTTTTCACTTCAAAAACCATCTTACTGCCTTTTTTTCAATGTATTTTGTAAGGACGGCGTGGTATATTTTCCTAAGAGCCTTTATTAAAAAGGCCTGCAATGACAATATTCTAAAAACTAAGGTGATTTTCTAGTTTAAAGAGTTTATAGAAAATAATCTTTCCTAATCAGCGTTAGAATTGCTTATCACGCATGGATTATTTTATACCCAAACTGGACATTTTGGCAAAGCATCTTTAATGACACGTTTTCCGCGCACCATCACCTTCCCTAGGAGATGTTAGGCTCAGACTAAGTGGCATTTTCACTCTACTTTCCTGTAGATTGGTAGGCTGTGGCTTTTACTAACACCTCCAATGGAGCTAAATGAAACTGAATTGGAAATTTACTTTTGAAATCAATTGATTTTTTACTTTGGACGGCTCAGACTATCGAAATCTGGCTTAAGGAAGTCCATTAGGAAGCAAACGGCTTCTTGGGGGAGGTTGAGAGGTATATTGCAAAGCCAGGACTTATTTCTCCATTTCTACCATTGTGATTTTCCAATGAAAACGGGATATACTATGTGAGAACACTTGGGCAGGGGATACTCAGGTGGCCTCTGAAAAAAAAACTAAACCTCGCCTTTTATTTACCGCTGCATTGTAAGAGCGAACAAAGCCTTAAATGGTTCAAGGGATTGGTTTTTATCTTTGCATTTTTTATTTTTGGCCCAAGATAGATTAATCTCAGCTCTGGATCTGTTTGAGAGTGTATTTTCAGACTTGTAGCCTCCTCTCACCTGCATTTCTGATGTTGGTGTTTTGGTTTTTTTTCGGACAAAGGCAGAGCTGTAACACCCACGTTAAAAGAAGGCAGTTTTGGAATTATATAGAATTATTCTGTCTCCACACCACTGCTCATCCCAGTTCCTGTGTTGCTCTGTAACACTGGATACAAAAAGGAAAGAGACTCTCTTCAGCAAATCCTGAGAACTGGGAGGTGTCTCTAAGTCCAGGTCTGGTTTGTGCTCTTGGGGGTCATTTCTGGCAAAGGTTGGAGCCCAGAGTTTGGTTGTGCTTTCTGTTTGCAGGGGGATCAACGTAGCTACTACAGGTTTTCTGTGGAAAGCTGGGAATTTTCACAGCTATTGGGGGAATCTGAACAGTCTGAAAAGCAGAGTTTGGCCTTTTTACAGAGCTTTTCTTTGTAGTTTGAATATCCCTGTACAGTCATTTGAACATTGCTGCTATGAGAATGACATGTAAATCAGGGAAGAAAGGGCAGTTGCTTTGACTAGAAGAACTGTTGTTTGTTTAAATTCTAGTGAGACTCTCCCAGCTTTCAAGGACACAGATTTTTCCATTTGGGAAAATAAATTGCTCTTCGTTCCTTCCTCTGGTCTTTGTATTCAAATCCACCTCTGTCTTTGCAGTGAGTTCAACAGACAATATTGGTGTTTCTTATGGAATTAAAGCCCAGATTTTTAATATTTTTTTTTTAATCTTCGCATATGTTTACTAAAAAATGCATGTTTTGGACATCTGATGTGATTAACGGCCAGTGTCCTTTATAAAACATTTGTCAGGCTCTAAACAAAGGTAACCCATTCATTTAATGGGTATTTAACAATACTGCATTTTAAAAACCTGTTAAATTGGAACCATCTTTGACAGCAGTCATTTTTAGGAGTGCTTTGTGTCACAGCGAAGGTGAGATGAAATAGAAGCGGAGGCCATTTTGCTTGGCGAAATGAAAAGTGGATTTGCTGGGTTATTCGAAAAATTTAAATAATAATTAGTGTTAATCACATATGAGTAGCTTGGTTTGAAGGACCTATCTACTCAGTGTTGGGTGAATGATGTGAAAGCGCTGTTATTAAAGGTATTCACTGGAAGTCTTTCTTAAATCCTTTTCCATATGAAAGAGTAGCGAATACGTATTTCTTAGTATACGTGGTTAAAATATGTATTTCTTACTATATTCCTGAAGACAGCTATGACTGAGTGCTGCAGATCAATTTCTTTTACTAATACGGTAAAGATTAATTTAGTTTTTTTATTGCATATCCAAGGTCTCTACTTTCACGTAGGTCTTCAGATACTGTGAAAGACACTATACAAAATAGTTAGATTTTGTTCAAATATAAATACACTTATTAATGCTTTAACATAAGCTAGAGTATAAAAATTAAGATTTGAGTATCTTGACAGATATTAATTAAATATAAAACAATGTTATTTCTTTGTGAAATATAAGTCTAATATATTTTCAAGAAAGGAATTTGATTGAAGCGTATCACCTTTCGTGTTGATGATAAATTTCTGGGTAACAAAGGCATTCCGCCTGGATTTCTCCATTTCTGGGAGTCTTGCTCTGATCTTTTCACCTGGGGCTGTAATGCTTGGGGAGGAGTAAACTGACCTGTAGGTCAATAAAAGTCAAAGCAATACAAAGACTTTTATGCCACGCTGTGTTCTTATAAGCTTTTGAATCCTGTACGTTTTCTATGAACTGCCATAATGTTGTTATTCTTTAAACAGTTGCTAATCACACAGGATTATGGTTTTTTTAAAGGGTAGTTTTGAATCACTACTTCTATTTAATTTAGATATCTGGATTTTCTTTAGGAGCTATCTTAAGTTTGCTCCTACATTCTGCACCCTCCTAAGTAATTTTAGTTTATCCATCACTTAACAAAACAGGGAGCTCCTTGCATGATGGAAATCTTCCTTTGTTTTAATAAAAGCAGTCTTGCTACGGAATCAGTGATTTTCTGAAGCAAGACTTCAGGTCACAGAGAATATATCCAGTTTGCTTGGCGAAAGGAAATAGCAAGGTTAGGAAATTTTAATAACTGAAGCGGAGGGGCTGAGTGTCTATGGTGCCAGTTGTGCCCTCATATTTCCCCTTTGTCCTTTGAATGTTCTTCTCTCCCCAGCATCTGCCACGTGCCCTCAACCAGCTCAAAGATTTCCATGTTCCAGCAGCTGTACAGAGTTGGATCATTTTCCTGCTCATTCTTCCTCCGTTGACCTTTGAGCAAGAAGGAGAAATGAAATGTACCCCTGTAACATCAAATACAGCGCTTGGCACTAAAGGAGAGGAAAGAAAGTTTCCATGAGGAAGCTGAATCCTCTTTCCAGGTTCTGTTCTGAGATAATTGGCCAGGCCACTGCGTTCATCCAGTTGTAATTGGGTCAAGAGCAGCTGGAGCGCTCGGGCAGCATTTTCTGCCCGCGCATGTCACTGATGTCACGGTGTTTAATTTTAAAAGGCAACGTCTGTGCTCTCAAAAATGAGGCTGCTCTAAGAGATCACTGTTCTTTTGGGGTCTCTTGGGGCTCTCAAGAAACCCTTATTGGTTGGGAAAGAAAATCCTTGAGTAGTTCTGAAGCTGTGTGGACGCAAACTTTGAGAACAGAGCTTGTTACGAAAAACCCCAACAAACAGGCTGGAGGTGGTAAGAAGAGTTAATAAGGTGTTATCCCATGGCTGAAGGATCTGTTTCCTTTTTCCTCTCTTGCTTTGTGAACTTTCCATAATCCCCTTGGCCTTTACCATCCTGGTTTGCTTTCTCTTCTCAGAAGTCAGCAGCTCCTCCCCTGGTGTCCCATGTACAGCACATCCCATCACTTCTCTTCTGGCTTCTCCTTGGAAATTTCTTTCTTTGCACTTGGAATCAACAATCTTTCTGCAGCTATTGCTTTGCACCTGGTTTTGTCTGAATTAATTTGAGCCTGTGGAGTTAAAATAAAAAACCAGTAGCAATCATTATTTTCATTCCAGCAGGTTCTTGGTATATGTTTGTGGTTCTGTGTAGATAATTAGTGTATCAACCAAGTGGGGGAAATAGAAGACATTTATCTTGGCTCCATAAGTGTATGAAGGGTGGCTGTGCTGCTGTGTGTCTCCTGCAGAGCTCTGTCAACTATTGACAAAATAAAATACAGAAAAAAAGCAGTAGAGACATTACCTACTTGTTTAGTGATAGCTAAATACCCAACTCATGCCCAGTTTCTGTCTGTTTACAAATACTGCTGCAACAGTAACTTTGCAGTACTATACTATATTAGTAAGAAGGATTTGGGGAGCATTTTTTTCAGAATAGGAGATTCTCTTCAACTTTGATGTGAAAGAACCTATTGTTACCTACTGATAAATCACTGATCAACTCTTCTGCTTCAAGTAATTGTTTCAATATCTCCAGACACCAGTTCCCACATGGTTATTCTCCCAGTATCAGTGGAAGCAATTTGCTTGAGAGGATCTGGAGGGTACAGATAGAGGTAGCCTGGGAAGCATTCAGATGCTGACAGTGCTACTGAAGTCACTTCTGTTTACAATTTGGAGTAAATAAATTATATTACTAATTTTTTTTTCTTTTACTTCCTTTCCTTTTCTTAGCAGAAGATGTCTTTGGCATGAGAAGAAATGCACTGCTTGCAATGTAGGCTTTCTCTGCAGCCAATCTGAATCCTGGAGTTGCAATCTAAATATTTGTTTGTTATATTTTACTTGGAGAATGGCTCTTGGGCTGCCAGTCAGACTCCTGTAGACAGACAGCCGTTCCCTTTTAGCCTTTCCCAAACAAAAGCTTTTGGCTATATTGCAGCATGTTTAATTTACCACCAGTCAGCCCAGGATAATGAACACGACTGTTGATGTAAAGTATTTAAAGTACCAAATATTTGTTGCAGCACTTGTGTGGTTTTCCTTGGTTGTTATTCACAGTCTGCTGACTCAGGGCTGCCATGGGTCCCATTGATGGGGAATATCTGCTGAAATCAGGGATCTGGTGCTGGGTCCCATGGAGATGTTTACACTGGGCTTTCACTCAGAGCATTGCTGTGAAATGGTCAAATGCAACAGTTCCTTGTGGAAATGCTCAAATACTGCAAACCCACAGAGCTGGTTTTTACTTGAGTAAATTCAGGGGAGCTGTGGGAAGAGTTTGGGCTGCAGCATTGGCATAATCTTTGAGATAAGAGTTAAAAATGAGCCTTTGCTCTGAACTGGAGCAGACAGTGCAGGCTCAGTGTTCTCTCCATCAGGGTCTGGGTCTCCTGAGCACATCCCTGTCCCTGCTCAGGTGAACCCACCTTGGCACGTTTGTGTTCCTGTGTCCCACTGTGGCTGAGCTGCTGCCTCGGGTTGGGACACCTTTCAAACACCTGTTGGTCCAGCTGTGAACATCTGCCACTTCCTCACTTCATGCACCTTCACAGTGTCCTTGTGCCATAGTGGGTGATCATCTCTGATGTCTCCAGTGTTTTTCCTTGACTCTCACTCTTCTCATTAGAGCTGAAGTTGGATTGTGAGGAATTTGGGGTGGGAGGTGTGTCTTCACTCTCTCCTTTTATACTTCCGTCAGCCCAGTACTTGAAATACTTAAAGATGTTTTTGGAAGGCATACATAATAGTGCACAAATTGTCATCTGCTGATTAAAAATGTTAAGTGAACTTAGGAGACAACAGACATTTTGTGCTGTCTACAGTGTATGTAAAAGAGAAAGCAGTTGCCATAGAAACTAGCTCATCGCACAATATGAACTCTGAATCTGAGATGGAGTTCTTTTCAGCAAAATGGACTTTCTGTTTCTATAATATGAAATTGAATATATCTGGTAATTATTATAACATTGCAATCAGTGTTTTTATATTTTTTTTTTGTTTCATTTTAAATATTGGCAGCTGAAGGTAGAGTGTATAATTTCACTCGTCTAGGGGCAGGGTGTAGATTGTATGGCAGTAATTTTATTTTATACCAGCACTCCTTGGATTAGGAAGAAGTGATTATTTCCTACATAGATGTTAATAAACATAGATTAATTTCTCTGAATAGAAGTGAGATCAGTTTTGCTCATCAGTGAGATGTAAAGGATCTTTATGCCAGGTTTTAACACATCCACTAGGTGTGGCTTTGCAGGCAAGGTTTGTGTGTGATGGCTGTAAGGAATGATTAACACTTACAAACAATAAACTGTGCGTGGTGTGAAATAATTTTTCACATTAAAGTTACAATAAGGAATCCTGAAGTCAGAAATGATCAAGTACAAACAGGTGCATGTACAAACAGGTAGTAACTGCAGCATTTGAGGTGGTGGAATGTAATTTCTTAGCAGAGAGGCAAAAATACTGTGTTAGTCTGCAGAAATAATCGGTTTACAATAATATCTCTTGATTTTGATTTGATTGATCTCTTCATTTGATTGAAGGAGCTTGTGCTTTCTATGTGAAGATCGGTGTATAGCAAAGCCAGGCTCTGAATTTGCTTATTGATATTACTTCTAATTGTGTCCAAGTCTTCAAAGTATAGTTTCTGTACATTGGATTGTTCCAAATATTACAACTAAACTAATTCAGTAAATGTCTGCTGCACAGAGGAGGGAATGCTTGCTCACAACTTTATTAAGGGTTTTTAGTTCTTTTGAAAATTGCTTTTTTTGTGTTATCTTGTAATGTGTTTGAGACAGTTGTTGAATAGAAGGAAGTTGGCTTCTCCTAATCCATAGAACAAGTGAAGCAATTTGGAAAACAGCAGTGCCATCCACTTCAAACGTTCCCCTGAGTGTTGAAGGGACATCCTCTAATGGGAGACCAGCATTCATTCTGGAGTTTTTTCACAGCATCATAGAGTAATTTGGGTTGGAAGGACCTCTGGAGGTCACCGTGCCCAACCTCCTGCTCAAAGCAGGTCTGACTTCAAAACCACATCATGTTGCTCAGGGCCAAGTCCAGCTGAGTTTTGAAAAACCTGCACTGGTGGAGATTTCACAGCCTTCTTGAGCCAAATGCTCCAGTGCTTTACCAATGCAGTGTGAAATCCCTTTTCCTGGATATGCAGCTGGAATATCTGTTGTTAAAATTTGGATCTGTAGGTTCTTGCCCTTCCTTCAAGAAGAGTCTGCCTCCGTCTTCTCCACAATTCCTTATGCTCAGTTGAAGACAGCAAATTGATTTCTCTTTGGTGTTCAGTTCTCCAGGCTGAATAAATCTGGCTTGGTGAACTCCCTGCAGGTCCTGGTGTCCATTCCTCAGCCTGCAGTGTTTGAGGTCCCTGTGGATGGCACCGTGCTCTCCACACTGGCTGCTTACCCAGGAAATGCCATCCACAGTATGGCACAGAGTCACTGTGTCCATCATGCAAGGCTTTGGAGCAGGTGTTCAGCTCTATCAGCCCATTCTGAACTTTGAGAAGTGCCACTTGTTGGCTGACTCTTGACTCCTCCTTTTCAAACCCTGTGAGTTCTCTGCTCACACTCTGCTCATCCCTCCAGTCCCTGTCCCTTCAGTTTGATTGTACAGACCCTGTAAAGTCTGTAAAACCTTGCTAAAATCAAGATAAATGGCACTGACACTTCTCCCTTTCACTGCAGAAGACAATCACTTTATTCAAGCCTGCCTTGCCCTGGTTTGTCCAGCTTGCTGTTCCCAGTGACCCTTTTATGCTTCCTGTGCATGGAAATTAATTTAATGGAGTTTTACACCATCATTTTTCCAGGGATGGAGGAGTGTTCTGTCTGTGATTACCTACTCAGGTACTAAGTGTTGCAAATTAGGTAGTTAAATTTCTTAGAGTGTGCTTTTTCTCTCATCCATTCTCTAAAGAAAGATTATCCAAAATCAATTTAGTCTCTCATTCTTAGGTCATCAGATGTTAATTCCATTCACTCACTGCCACCATAAATCAAGTTTTGAACAGTAGTCTGGCTGTTAAATGATATATATCTTGATAGGAGAGATTCTATGATCTACCCAGTTCCTCAATTCAAAGGTATTTTAAATACCAAGTGAAAGAATGAGACACTGGGCAAGAAATGGTGACAATCTGTAGTTTGGAATGTTAACACCACTTGTTTTGGCAGCAATACTGCTCGTAAAACAATAAGATCCATATGGATGCTAATTTTCCCAATTTTGAGTAATAAATACAACCTCTTTATGGTTTAAGTAATGATATTACTCAATACCACTGCAGGGTCCAGTAGATGGTTTCATGATGAGGTAATAAATAGCGATTTTGGAGAGCTGATTTATTTGTGTTTTTCTTTTATGTGGTTTCTGATGGGGGAAGAAGAAATCCCAGAGCCAGTGCAAAGCCTTGCCTTCTCCTGTAGCTGACATACTTTGGCTGAAGATATGTCAGCTGAGAAATATGAGCCCATCCATACAGCTCTGCACACTCCCACATTAAAGTATTATAAAGGAACCTTCAAGTGGAAAACCAGTAACAAATTGCAGCTGAGATGCTTGTGGCAAATTGCACTGCCCTGCGTGCCCCACCACTGCTCTGCCTGTTCCTCCACATGCTGCTTTAGCCTGGAAGAAAAATGGCAGCCTCCTCTGGTTTTCCTCTGTTTCACAGACAGGAGCTGTGAGGGGGACAAGCCCAGGCCCCCATGGTGGGAACTCTGCGGGGCTGGGATGATGCTGCTGGCTCAGACACAGGCTTGAGTGTTTCACCAGTAAAATCTCTGCAGCTGTTTCCCCACTGGCCCAACCCCTGCATCTGTAGCAACTCCTCCAAGTCTTTGCTGCCTCAGAAGTATGGAATTTGCTGTCCCATCCCATGGAGGGGCAGCCAAATGCTGTGCACTCTTCCAGCCCTGCTCCCACCCCAGTGCCATGCCCGGTGTGTGCTCCCAGCTCCAGCAAGCCCAGCTCCAGCCCTTCTGAGCTGCTCCAGCCCCTTTCCCACCAGAGCATGGACTCTGGGCACACCACACCCCACACGGGCTGGGCTGGGGTTGTCCCCTGCCAGTTCTGAGCCATGGGTGACAAAGAGGTGCCAGCAAAGGGCTCCTGACTGGGTTCTGTGGGATGTGCAAGCCAGGGAGATGGGACAGCACAGTGCAGTGCCAGGAATCTGTTGGACCTGGGTGGTGCAGCCTGTGGGGCGCTGGCTGTGTGCTCTGGGACCCAGCTGGGAAGATCCCATTTCCCATCCCCATCTCTGAACTGTGGGCTCTCAGGGGGGAGCAGCTGCCCTGGCACAGCCCTGCAGAGCCCACTGAACAACCAGCATGTTGGCCTTGGTATCGCTCCACACTTCCCATCCTGATTCATTATCTCTTGTCTTTCCTGCTGCCATTTGGTGTTTCTGTTTTTCCTCACATCCAGATAAGAGCAGGGATTTTAGGTTCTGCTTTTGGGGATATTCCAGATAGAGAAAACATTGTGAGTCCTCAGCTGAGGGCTGTGGGCTTGTGCTGCCCTCAGACATTTGAGTTCTCAGAACTGTGCATACCTTCTCTGCAATTTTTCTTTCTCTTTTTGAAAACATTTTTCTTTTTTTTTTTTTTTTAAGAAATGAATTAGAAATAAAATCCATTATTTTAAAGTACAGTGATTATTTTCAATATGGAGTTAGACAGCAGAGCTCAGCCCAGTCACCTTTGAAGAAATGATTGTCACCTTACCTGAACAAAAACTGTTTCTTCATTTGAATGAGTGGCACAGACTGTGGCAGTTATTTAAGGTCTTTAGTGTTGATTTCATGCAAGAAAATATTTTTCACAGTATGACTTTAAAGTAGACTTTTTTCCCCCAATTACTCTACATGTTGGCAGCAAATTAGCTTTGAGGGAATATTGTGCACATCATAGTTCTCTGTTGATGTATTGGGAAGTCATTTTTGGATCTTTTAGCTCAGTCAGACCAATGACTGACGTTGTTCATGTCTTCCCTTTCTGTGGATTTGAAAGACTTCCTTTTGACAGGGAGGGTGAGATGGAAAAAAAGAAGCCAAAGTACAAGAAATGATTGGCAAAGTGATGATATCATCGAGTGTTCAAAGACTCTGCAAATTGAAGCTTATTAAGGTGACATTTTGTCTTCTATTCAGCACTAATTGGAATCATGCCTGGGTGCATGATGTGGAAGGTACTTAATACCTGAGTGTTTATCATGACAAAATGACAGGAATCGATGTCAGGGATGCTGTAGATTTCTGCTTAATGGAGAAAACAATATATTTCAAACTGCAATTACATATCTCAGAGTCATTTGTATTCATGTGTCTGAAAGTCCTCCTAAAATAACACAAATAAGAAAACTTTACTTTTGACCCCTCAAATACTGGCCTGATCATGAATATTTCATTTTCAGGTTTTAGAGTTGTTCTTCAGAGTTCATAAAATCATCACTAAGGTAGTTTAAGGGAAAAAATGGGGAAAAAAAACGGGACAAAACCCTCTGACACAGTGTTTTCACTTGAAACAGATCTGAAAATCCCACGAAGAGTGAACTCCGTCTTCCACACGGGTTATACAGTTCTTTTAAAGTTGCCTTTGACAGCTTGAGTTCTTTTGTAGACTCTGCTTTCTGCTGTATTGGCATCTGTAAAATGAATTTAGAAAAGAGAAACAGTGGAGAAAACGATTTTTTGAAAGGCAGCTGCAGCAAACACAGAATACACTGGAAGATTTGAAGGAAGCTGCATGTTCTCCTGCTGTATTTTGTATCCTTAGGGATTTCTGGGTTGGAGGGCACCTGTGTCCTGGCTGGGGTAGCAACAGGAGCAGTGTGTTCCTCTGCATCTTCATCTTGGATCTTATGAAATTCAGATCTTCAATTAAACCTCTAGTTTAATATAAAATTAATATTTATTCAGCAACTGATGAAAACATTAAGCTGCTAGAAGACATTGTTACCTGAAGTGCTGTTTTTAAGAGAGTAGGGACTGGTAATTGCAGGGTAATGTTTTTTAAAAACCCAAACAAAACAGAAACAAGCAAAAAGCCCACAAACAAACAGAAGGAAAAATATCACCCCAAACACAAATCAATGGAGTGTGGATGCTCACAGGAATTACTGGTCATTAAGTGACTGATCCAGCTGCCTGTGTGTCCCTATGAACTCCAGCAGTCCTGTAACTAATGAGATGTTGACAAGCAGTAGTTTAGGGGCTGCTGGTAATTATTTGTATTGCTGGAATCCTCTCGGGGGTCTGGGTCTATGTTGTGTTAGTGAAAACATGGAACAACAGACAGTTCCTGTCCCTGAGAGCTGATACCATAATTGTGCTTGTGGGATGCTGCAAGTGAGGGCAGCAGAAGGTTGGGGACCTGAGATAAACAAGGTTTATCAGTTGGTTTCTCTGTAGGTTGGTGTGGTTGGAGAAAGGAAGCAGAAGACACAACACACGAGCTGCCTCCTTTGAGTGCCTCTAATAACTCAAAAAATCACATCAAAACACATAAAAAATGCCCTTGCATGATTTGTCTGTAGCTCTAAGAGACAGCTGAAGTGTGCTGGCCCCTTGCCATGTCTGCAGTGGCTGCTGATGTCAAAGGTTCTTGTGTCACTGTAAGGAGAAGGAAAAAAGAGTATTTGACTGAGGTGGGAGATGAGCACGTGAAGAACATTTTTGTCTGTTCAAAGCTTGGGAACCTCTGTAATGATTGCCATGCTTACAGACATGCTGGTTGTTCAGCCTACTCAAGTTTGGTAATAACTGACTGGAAGCCTTCTGAAGCTGTGTATTGCATGGATTTCCTCATGGGAAAGCAAATTTAAAGAATAATTTGTTATTGTTCCCTTTATCTGTTGGATGCTGTTGTTGGGGAGTGCGGGGGGAGTGGAGGGAACAGGACCCAAACTGTCAATATACCATTGGTAATGTTAGACAGAAAATATTATTTTTTTCCTGCTAAAATCAGTTTGGGATACGTGAGGGAGTGTGTTTGTGTATATGTATGCATCTGACTGTGTGTATATGTATTATTGCCCTCTAATGGATAGAGTCTGAATGGCTCAGCTTTGTCTGCTTATATGGGGCTTGTAGCAAAACATTATTTTCAGGATGTCTGATATTTCCCGTTTTAGAAGAACTTTATGATGTTTATTCAGAATTCTGATGCATCTTTTGTGAGTAACATTCCTTTAGTTTGTGTAATTAATTTGGAATTCTGTAGAAAGTCCCACAGCTTAGAGAAGTGCCTTTTCTTTGTTCTCTGAAGGTTCATTTCAGCTCGGTCATAACTGCTTGAAATTCAACATGTTATTCTGCTATTTTTACCACAGTGCCAAAATAATAACTGAATTTTGAACAGACTTCTGTACAGCAGTGACATCAAGGGCCTTTTGGATGTGTAGATCTTGCTCCTTTGCTTTCTTCCATCCAGAGCAAACCCTGTCCCAACACCCCTGCTGAGCACCCCGGGTATCCAGGACCTGCCCAACTCCTGAGATGGGGATGGAAGAGGGAATGAGCTCTGCTCTGGTTGATGGGTGTTCCCAGGGGCTGCTCCACCCCATCCTGCTGGGCAGCTTCCTGTCTGCTCCTACATTTCGTTTGTTTTCTAGTAAAGTGGCAAAAGTGTATAATGTAACATTAATTCAGACTGAGTTTTCAAATCTACATGAGATTCATGATAAAGCCAAGTGGTCTAATGATGTGTGGTAGGTTAGGGTTTGTTTTGCTTTTTAAATAAAACTGTCTTTGAAGGTAACTGTGGAATGACTCAAGGAGGAAGGCTGCAGGTCAGTTGGGAATGGGAATTCAGTTGTCTGTACTGAGAGTTGTACAGTTCTCCATGTTCTTTATAGTGGAATCCTAACTCCACCATGTTTCTTCTGAGCAGGGCTCTGTTTCCATTCAATAAATACATGTGGGGTAATTCCATTTCAGAATTGTGTTTTTTCTCTCTGCAGCCGTATTTGTTTCCTTTTCAAACTTTGCAGAGCTTGCTTTTGAGCAGGATGACCGTGCAGTGTTTGGGACAGGCAGCAGAGCAGCCCTGGCTCACGGCTTCCTTCACCTCCTGCTGCAGATCCACGGAGCAGTGAGTGTCCAGAGCCACCTCCCTCCCCTCCAGGGGGCTCCTGAGAGGGGTGTCACACAGACATTCCTGATGGATATGGATATTGCAACAAGCCAGATATTCCTACTCATGAAATCCTGTCAATATTCAGGCAGAACAGCAACTCATTTCACAAAGCTCTGCTACAGCACCTCCAATCTCTGCACGCTTTCAGCTGAGTCCATCACATTTCTATTTATGATCCAATTACAAGCTGAATGTAGGCTGGAAGAGCAGAAGGAGCAGCACATTAATCAAATTCCCTTGTAATGACTGTGTTCTCATGTGGGTGATGCTCTGAGGTGTGATACAAGGTAGGGCAAACAGTGCTGGTTTTTCCTGTCCCTGCCCAGGGCTGGGCTGTCCCTGGGCTGTACCTGCTCAGCTTGGCAGGCTTCCACAAAAGGCTATTGTAGTGATGGGAGAGCTTTTTCCTGGCAGCAAAAGAAATTGTCCCTGTGTTTCAGGCTGCTACATTTTCCATTTGTGGGGAAAATAGAAAAAATTTGCATATGTTAAGAGAGAGATGAAGGATGTTGCAGGAGCATCTTCTCAGCCCAAGATGGGGATTTTATCTGCATTTCTAAATATTGGTGTTTTTCTTCTGAACATGATGTTTCCTAGCAATATGCTTTTTCACTTGGAAAAGTTATTTTCCACTTACAATACATTGGCAGCCATTGTTTGTATTGTTCAGGATCAACCCTAGGATTTTTCTAAATGTTATTTTGATTTGATGACTTTGTTCATCAGTGAATTATGAAAGCTCTGATTGTTTAGGGCACAAGAAGGGCACAATGCATTACTGGGTCACATGCTCACTTAATGCATGCACATTGTGGTGGCAGTAGTAATAGCTCCATTAAAGAACAAAAGGTAGCAACACATAGAAGCTCTGGATCTGGCCAATCCCCTCAAATTACCATAAATATTTGAGCAATCTGAATAGTTTTAGACTCTGTAGTAAAGCTTTCCTGTTTTTATCTGGCACTGAAGGAATGTGGAATAAAGTATTCATTTAACAAAGTATAAAAATATGTGCGCTATGCAGTTATAATCATGTGTCATTAATCAGAAAATACTGCAGAAACTCTGACAAATTAAAAACACAAGGATGTGTCTGCAAGGGCTTTTTCAGTCATTAAAAAGCTGCTTCACCTCTCAGGCAAACTATTTAATGGCAACTCCTTGCTCAGTGTACTGACATCTTCAAAGGCTCTGACATCTGTCGGCCTTTGAACTACCATTAAAAAATATTATCCCATTTCCATTCTTTTATGCCCATTTTTTTAATTATAGTCCTTCTTTCAAGTTAGGAACATGGTTGGTTTAAATGATGCTGTCCTTTCGTTTTCAGCCACCCAGCTGCGGTTTGAATAAATTGATGTAGAATCAAAGGCGGGACTTTAAAGGGAAAAGGTTTGATGGACTTGGACTCCGAACCAGATGAGGTTTTATGATGAAAAGGGTTTAATCCCAGCACAGGCATCGCTTCTATCAGTCGAGCAGTACAAAGCGATTCATATATATAGGTTCACGAGAAATGATCTATTTTTTTTTTTTTTT
>VZRH01003998.1:530715-553743 GCA_013397555.1 Urocynchramus pylzowi
TCATATATATAAGTTCCAGAAAAATTTTTTTTTTTTTTTTTTTTTTTTTTAAACAGCACAGATCTCTTCAGGACTTGCAAATGTGGCATTAGCTAATATTCAGAGAGCTGATTTCCTTTCATCCACCAGAAGCTTATGATTATAGTACAGTTCTCGAATTGGAAATGAGAGCTGCAACACAGATTTAAAGCTCTGCTGTCTGATTTGTATTCAATATACATGTCACTGCGGGACAAGCCAGTCTAGGCCGAGCTGGTTCAATGAAGGGAAAAACAGTTTCAGCATCAGAAATTCTGGGGGGGTGGGTGGGTAAGGTACCAATTAATTCTTACCTGCTCTACCTGAGTATTGTATGGGATACTTAGTGGATTACTCTCAGTGCTGAAGCTGAACAAACAAACCCTTGTGATAAGGTTTCTTTGGCATCTCTGGCATCAGAGGCTGTGAGGGAATACGCGGGATTAATCAGTAATGGCTCCTAAAGCAGCCATTTATATGGAAGGCAATGTTTGTTTTTCTGTGCCTGAGTTTCAAGGAGACAGCCCTGCTATTCCTTTATAGCCATAGCATTAATGTGGTAATTAGGCCTGTGTGTGGGGAAAGCCAAAATCTCTGTCTCACAAGTGCATCAGAAGCCATTTGTCAAAACTACATCCTCAAGGTATCCAAGAAGAGAAGCAATCTCTCTTCTAGTTCCCTGATCTTTGTGTTAGTAAAAATGTGCTACAAAATCATGATTTCTTATTTATTTTCACAGAGTGAGGTTGTGTCCTTCAAAACAGTGATGCTTTCCAGAGAAGGAGAGCAGCAGGTTTTAGAAGTCTGCAAATTCTGTCCCCTCAGAAGGCTGATGTACAGAAAGGAGCCAGCTCCCTTTGGTGCTCTGCCTCCAGTCAACAGTTTCTCCTTCAAACCTTTCCCACAGCTGTTGTTCCCTGCCAGAATATTCAGTTGAGGAGTAGTACATTTTCCCTGATTTCTTAGTGCAATTTTGAGGTTGTGTTTTGGGGTTGATTTTTTTGGGGTTTTTTTTGGGGGGTTTTTTTTGAGACAGTAGTAAATATAAACATGGGCCTTTATAAATGGGTTATTTTATTTGACTGCTATTTCATAGTCTGGATGTTTAGTATGTATTTAGATTTTTATATTTAAACTGTGTATTAATATTTATTCAGAGTACAGTAGATCCAAAACAGTTGCATAAATAAATCTGAAGAAATTCTTGCCCCAGGATGCAGTGGTCTATTTGTCATTCAGAAAATGAAGTAGCATCTACTGAATTCAAGGACAAACTGAGAAGGATGAAAAGGACAGAGATCAACAGAAAGGTGCCAGAGGAAGATATTGAGCCAAAAACCCTCTCGACTTCAAGAGAAGAAATGTTAGGCACAGTTTTCATTTATTTTGAACGGATCATCCTGTGATTGATGTCATCTTTCTGAACTGGTAGCTGTGGAGCAGGAGGCTTCCAAAAGATCTCTGAACTCAGGAGAGCCACTGTGGAGGTGGTGGGAATTGAGTAACCAGCACTCGAGGGTGAAGATACAGAGAGGGAGACTTGAACCAGCACCAGCTGGGTGTGTGGGGCAACAGGACCATCACCTGATGCCCTCAATGCCAGCCTAACACCTGAGTTGGTTAAAGACCACCTTCTCTAGGATTTTCCTCATCAGGTGGAGATGACACATTTGTGTGTTTTCTGTCAGGATTGTCTCTAGACATAGACTGCCAGAATGTACTTCTTCTTCCAATGAGAAATTGAGTTGAAAAGGAGAAAGCCAGAAGTTGGACCTGTGTGTGTAATTGTTCATCTGATTTGTGTAAGCAGCAAATGTGAGGATGAGAATTTACCACAACTGACTAAAAGGAATGCTGCAGCTGTTGTTGCTGCCATGCAGAAATGAGGGATCCATACAGTCAGAAGCTGATTATTTCTTTCAAATCTAAACCTGTGAGTGATACAACTTTTATTTCTGGAGCTGCTGGATTTCAGGATTTCTGCCCACACATATTGCCAGTCATGAGGCTGAAAACAAGGACTTCACATTTGGTTAAAGACTGTCACCTTCACTGTAGCAGTGTGACATCAGAAATGAGAGAGGTTCCTGCTGCTTGGCATCCTTAGCAGAGCAGAACAGGGCAGGTGGTGCTTTGAAATCCTCTGTTGTTGGCCCAGAGAATGACAGCATTGGGTTCCTTAGTTGGCTTCCTGTGATTATGCTGGAGTTTTGAAAACTTTCTCTTTTTCACCTCAGTAACTGTGAGGGCAGGGCTTGGACAGAGGTGTGAGCTGGGAGCGTTCTTCAGGTGCCTGTGGAGATGCTCCTGGCAGAGCCCTGAACAGGATCTACTGTCCAAAGTGGGCTTTTCTACAAGTATGAACCTCAGAAATTAAAGATGGCAGATATTTTATGCATGGACAGCTGATTACTGAGGCTTTTTATCTGCGTCTTGTCTTTGGTTTGTCCTGGCAGATTTTGTATCTGATGCTATTTCCATTACAGTCATCATAAATGGACGGTTCTGTAAAAGGATGATTTGTGGACAGAAAGATCAGAAAGATTAGGACTGTGCCTGGCCCTTGGTTGGCAGGTTCCAGAGAGTAAAAATCATGGGAATAGTTCCTGCAAACCAGAATAACATCAGTTAAGAGAATCCTTACAGGATATGTGGGGTAAAACTTGGGAATATTCAAAAGTTGTCTGTTTTGAGCAACAAATGCATATAAAATAAAAGTGTGTGATGCTTTTCTAGGTGTTTTTTTGAGGCATGGGGTTGTTTTTGTTCTTTTACTTACAGTGAATCTTTTCTATAGTTGACAGGCAAAGACATTCTCATAGACAATGCAGCGTGTACCTCTTTTGGGAACAAATTGGGAATTACAATGCATTTAATTTTGCTGCCTCAGAGATGAATGTCTGTAGTAATCCTTAAATCTGCAATACATCATGTCTGCATTTAAATCGGAATTACACATTGTTCCGGAAATGTTAATGCTTTTAAATTTAATGTGTGGAAAATTTAAATGCAAATGTTTTTTAAAAGCTTTGACGTAGGGGATGCTGGACACAAAATGGTCTGAGATTGACAGGTGATTCTTCCCAGTACACTGCAGAAATCTTTAGGCTCCATTTCTGGATTCCCCTGCAGGAAATTTCTATCCTTCCTTAAATATCAGTAGCTTTTCCTCACTTTCAGAACAAGCTTTACTCCAATGTTATTTCAGAACTGAACATATCTGTAACATCCATCTGGGAGGAATAGTTGCCTTTCACATCCTGAACTGCAGAAATTAAAGCTTTAGAGCTTTTCATAAAGGAAAACAGGGAAGATGTTTGGTGTTATTTGCATCAATCATAATTTAGGGATGGATTGTTGTGATCTGTACAATGCAGAAAACCTGGTGTTACATGTAGATTTTCATTTATTTTTTTTAGCCACTCTTCATTTTATTTATGTTTTGCTCTCACAAGTTATTTTAGGAAATCATTGCATTAAACAGGTATTTATGGCTGATTTACTTTCTTATTGCCATCATATTTCAGTTCCATTAATGCAGTTGTGTAGGTTGTTATGTTCCCATTTGAGTGTCTCCGTTAAAATTCTGGGTAGAAAGACAGAAGGAAATAAGTCCTTTCCTGGCAGGTCCTTTAGCAGTTTTATTCAAATCATTTTGTTTTTACAAGGAAGAATACAAAGGTGAACATTCCTTTCATCAGATAAAAGGAGAGGACAGAGAAGGTGGAATTTTTAATTTTTGTCTCATTAGTCTGTTTCAAAGCAAACTCAGTAAATCAGGGAAGGAGGAACTGCTCTGGATCAGTCTCAAGGCAAGAGGGCCAAGTCTGTTACAGGTCTTAGAACAGTGAAATGGAAAATGTATTTACATTTATCTCAATTTCAGCTCGGTGAGTAATCCTTTGGTTCACCAGTTCTTTGCATTGTTTTGTTACACATGTAAGCTCAAGGTTCTCCCCTTCAACTGAAACTCATTTTGTTGGAAAGGCAGTGACAATAACCAACCTAGATGAAGTTCTGCTTTCTAGCTGTTGTTAACTAAATTAGAATCAAATGTACTTATGTAAATTAAGAAATGGAAATAAGCTCCATTAATTTTAAGCTCTTTGTGGAGCTGTTCAAATGGATGTCTGATTTTCTTTCTTCCCCCCCTCTCCTTTTTTTTTAAGCCCAGTTTGTAGCTTAAGTGCCATTTACATTAACTGGGATTTAGGCAGCTAACTGGCTTTTGTAAAAGTCCAGATCTACTTCAGTGCACTTCTTTTGGGGAAAAAAAAAAATCATCAAAATTTGTGTTTTGCTTAATGCCGTGTCACAGCAGATCTCAAAAATGTGCTGCTCCTTTCTAAGATGTAGAAACCAGAGTGAGGCCAATATTTTGAGTGTAACTTTTCCCTGCTGGCTTTTTGATACTGGTGTGTTGTTTGTTTCTTTTCAGCCTTCATAAATAACTGGCAGAGTCAGTGAACAGTTTGGGGGTTAAATTGCCTGTTAATTGTTGCCTAAGTGTGTTTATTTATAGGAATGGCACAGGCAGACTCATTTTTCCTTAATTTTATTGGAAGTGGAGCTGAGCAGAAGGTAACTATGGTTCTTAGTGAGTCAACACTTGCACTATGTTTCAGGAAATTCTAATCAGGATTAAACAAGACTAAGCAAATACATTGCTAAAAAAGTAAAATTTCTTCTTGAAGGGTGCTGAACCTTCCTTGGGATGATGTTCAGTGCAGGAATTGTGGTGAGGGGGATGTTGGCCAGGGTTTGGATTCCAGAGGTGAGTGGTGTTTCCCTCCAGCAGCACTGTACTGGTGGGTTGGTGTTAAACCAGTACCCACACCAAAGTGAGACCATCATAGATACAAGATAAGCAGGATTAGTAGGAATAAACTTTTATCAGATTCACAAATGTTACAGGCATTTTTCAGAGCCATGCACAGTGCTAGAATAGCCCAAGAATCTTACCAAGGAGGTTTGACCTTTAAAAGCAGCTTAATGCTGTTAAAATTAATGAAAAGAATATGTAAGTTAGCAGCTCAACACCTCCCTTT
Source organism: Urocynchramus pylzowi (assembly GCA_013397555.1). NCBI lineage: Eukaryota > Metazoa > Chordata > Aves > Passeriformes > Fringillidae > Urocynchramus > Urocynchramus pylzowi. The sequence continues at coordinate 535,782 of VZRH01003998.1, forward strand.
ACAAATCCCAGGGGGTATTTTCAAGAGGGATGTCAGAGGTGCATGTGCAAAGGTGAGAGGAGTTGAGGTTGTGTGGGGATGGAGTCGATAGACCTTTGCATAAATCCTGGAATGTGGGGATTGAGATCTGACCCTGCTGAACTGCACACATTTCACCCTTAGTGTCACCTGCACTGCTGTTACTGAGGTTTTCTCACTGGATATTCATCTGTCTGAGCTTGAGGAGCTTCCCCTTCTCTTGTGCTGTGCAGGTGCAGATCACTGAGTGCAGCTTTGGTTTGTGTCAGTTCTCTTCCAAGACCCAAACTTGATAATATCCAACCTGATTTATAAACTAAGAAACTATTTCACTTATAAAGGTATTAATAACTTCACCCCATCACTGCAGGGTAGTCACATGTAGGATATATATAGAGAAATATATAATAGGATGAAGATGGCTCCTTTCTAAGAAGCTCTGCAATAGAACCAACATTCTGGAGAGAATTTTTTTCCCCTCAAGAACAAGAACACTTCAGTGTGCAGAAAATACTATATAAGCATACAATAAAATGCATCTCTGAATATTGAAGCTGATATTTTAGTGTTTCCAGGAAGTCTTAGACCACTGTCCAGGACTATTTATAATGGTGGGGGTGCTAATTTCCATCTTTTCCCCTGGAAGGGCTTGCACAGCCCCATGTTCTTGGAATGATCAATGCTCTTGGGAACTGAGCCCAACCTGCTGGTCACTGAGCTGTTGTTCATTTTCACTTCATTTCACACCATTTCATTTATCTGCTCCCTTAAATAACACATTTATGGGCCTGTGTGTTCTTACCCAAAAGGCATTTAAACTTGACAGTGTAATAGATTGTGCTGTGAAAGCTAAATAGCTGTTTATTACTTATCCCTGCTAATTTGTGCTCTGCCACATCATTACCCATGTGATAATGTGCCACTGGTTTTCTTTGCAAATGAAAACTCATCTTTTAAAGTATTCATAATATTGACAAACTGCTGATTTTAGGAGTCATGAGAGAAAAAGGTTAATAAGTTCTTTACATGTTTTAATTGAAATTGCCATGATACAGAAAATATTTTTAATATAGTTGTTCAAATGGACATTATTGAGTTCATACAATACAAAGGAGCCACAAATAGCTGCCAGCTGGCTGGACTGGCCAGTTGGAATTCCTTTGGCATGGAGAAAAGCAGGTATAGTGGGACCAGCGAGTCAGACTCAGTAGGATGATTTGTGGACAGAAAGATCAGAAAGATTAGGTCTGTGCTTGGCCCTTGGTTGGCAGGGTCCAGAGGGTAAAAATCATGAGAGTAGTTCCTGCAAACCAGAATAAGATCAGTTAAGAGAAGGATTGTTGTCCCTTGCAGAAGCTGCAGTAGAAAAACTCATTAATATAAGCCAGTTTTGTTCTAAACACAAAATCAACATTACACACATTTGAAGTTGTTACAGCTACACTTTTTTTCTAAGCTTAGAGCTACAAATATTTGTTTATTTTTTAGATTTCTTTTATGTTAAATGCATTGGTTGTTTTTGTGATGGTAGAGAAACTTGTGTGATGTTCCCCAGCATTTGATAAAGCTTTGTTTACTCACAAGGAATCTGAAATCGTCCAGATTCCCACTTTGAGCAGATATTCCCCTTTACAGTAAATGTTTTACAGTAAATGTGCCACCAGTCACTGTGTGGCTGGGACAGGACACTTCATGCCCCTCATCTGGGACGCTGCCCTGCTCATGGGTAAAAAGGGAATGAATTCAGTCACCACTGAATCACTGGGTGTTCCTACTTTGTTCCTTATTTTCCTTTCACTTCTTCATCATCAGAGTGAGATTTGTTTTTATTGCAGACTGCCTTTCCCTTGACTGGACTGATCTCCTTTCAAAAATAATCCAGTGCCCAATAACAAATGTTATGGATGCCTCATCCATCGCTGTCACACCACGGCAAGGCACAGAGGGAGAAATGTCCCTTTCAGAAGGGCCCAGCTGATGTTTCCCAGCACACACTGCTCATCCCACTGTTCTTTTCTAAAGAGGAAATGGCTGAGAAGGTCTTGGCACACAGAGGCACAAGCTGCTTATTTGTGGTCGTATAGGGCTGTGACTTCCAGGCTGATATTTGAGGTTATTATCCTAGAGAGGATCTTTGGGATCATCCAGCCTAGTCCATGCTACTGCTCAGAGGTTCAGGGGTTTGTTGTAGGTTTTAAAAAACGTTACATGCCAGCAAAATTAAACACAGCAAAGTGAGCCTTGTGCCGTCATCTCTGACTGGAGCCAAGTTAACCCAGCACAGAAAACTTCTGAAACTCAGTTTGAGGAGTTGTCAGGAGCCCCTTGAGAAGGGCAGGGGTGTTTAACAGTGATGCTCTGTTCCAGCAGCCCGAGTGCTCCCAGCAAGGCAGAGCAGTGAGGTTACTGCAGCTTCATCTGCAGGCAGATCTTCGTCACTTACTGTAAATCTGCTGCAGCAGCACCTCAGCACCTCTAGATCTGCACCACAGGGAATAAATTAGGAGTGCATTTCATCTCAACTCTGCAGTGCCTTGTTTTTGTGACTTTTCAAAGGCCCTGGCCACTGGAGCTGAGCATGGTGCTGGGTGGATGTGGTTTGGTGTGTAATGCACGGGGAGGACGGGGACAGCGAGCTCCGTGTGCTCATCCCCGTCAGGGTGGAGATGCCGTCATGCTCCAGCCTCTTCCTCAGAAACTCATCCAAGGAAATGCTTCATGGGGGTGAAGCAGCAGCTCCTGGAAAATAAAGGGAATTTGTGTTATTATTGTTTTTAATTAGGCCATAGTCATTCGGTCCATTTCTCATCCCTGTTGCCTGTAAGTGGAGCAGAGTTTCAGACATCGGCAACAGATTTTAATTTAAACTTTTTGCCAACTTTATATTTTCTTATGCAATTTACTTTTTAAAATTAAGAGCACATGTTTTCCTTCCAAATAACACGCAGTACATTTATTGGCATTTTAAATAGGCCAAAGTGAGTGACCAACCTTCTTCTTTTTCTTTCAAGTCTATTTTTTCCCTGCAGGCAAATTGCTGTGGGCTTATGACCCACCCTTTTTATGACACTATTTCAGCACAGATATTCTTAGTTAGAATTCTAAGTTATTTCTTTGAAACAGAAATAGAAATCACCACCTTGGCCAGCAGTTTCTTCATCTAAGGGACATACAAATATGTCACATAAACCTTTATGAAATCTCTGTCACACAGTTTATGTATTTTTGTTCCGTTTGGGAAACTGTGTAAGCTGGTGTTGTCTTTCTATTTGTTGTCCTGTATGTGGATTAATGGTCATTTTACAAAATGCTTCCTTGTTTGGGGCATGTTCTTGTGGCATGGCCATCCTGGGAATTGCTACAAACTTCTGCATCCTTTCTAAAATAGATACAGATCTCTCTTATTTTGTGTGCTCGTACCCACACCACTGAAATAGAGACTACAACACTTTAATCCAGAAAAGGCAACAAGTGGCAGTAACATTTTGGCTCTGTTACATACTGTCAGCCTTTATTTCTTATGTTTAATCCTCGTTTAGCACAATAATAATTTGCTTAGATGGGGTGTTTAAGGTGAGTTTTTCTAACAGCAGCTCTTGTACTCAAGCAGTTGTTTGGACCATACAAACCATTTGGTTTCCAAACAGAGATTTGGGCAGCCAGAGGAGAATTTGAGAAACCAAGACTGAGAAAGAGGACTGAGTCGATACAAAGAAACCATCCTGCCTTTGGATCTTGAGCCTGAGAAGTGAGATTTTGTAACTGCATCTTTTATTTTCCCACAGAATCGTTAAGAAAAGACAGTTGCTCATAAGTTTTATATTTCATGGATTTTTCGCAACTGAGAATTAAGTCATCTTGGGGCTTTTTTTTTTTCTTTTTCCTAATTTGCCTACATTTAAGTCTAATAATAGTTTATTAAACCTGGCATGTGGAATAGCAGAGTCTTAGTGCTGGAAAGTTTGGTATTCATTTCCTGCAGCCGTGGGGACAGATCCGTGTCACACAAAGTTGTCTCAGGCGCTGAGTTGGGTGTAAGCTGCTTCTGCCACTGACTTTGTTTATGGGAAAAACTAATCTGGCTGTGAGAACTGGACTTATTTGAAAGAAATTGACAACAACTGTGTCTGTGATCCCCAATATAAGCTTTTTCCAGTCACTTTGGAGAGATTAGATGTCTCTTAACATCATCTTACTCGCAGTGAAGTTGCTCCAAAGGGACTCCTTTAATCATATTAGTTTCGCTGCCATCACCCCGTCTTCAGAGTCTTTCTTCTTCCCTAATAGAACCAAATCTGCTTTTGCCATCTATTAGGTCCAACATTAATGCTTCTTTGCATATTAATTACTGTTGCTTTACCTATAACATTCAGCTCACTCTCAGCTGTCTCCAGTTTTGGCTCTGAAGGCTGGGAGCTGTTACTTTCTCCTTACAGAAAACACTGGATTGTCTTTCATTTTCTAATGACTTTGTATAAGAACCATTGAATAAAGAAGGAAGTAAAGCTTAAAAGGTATAACAGGAATTCACCCAGTCTTTATTTTGGCTTGTAGTGTCATTTGTGAATGAATTTTCCTTGAATTATAAAAAGTTAGCCCTGATTTCTTATCCTAAATATTTTGACAAACTTTTTAGAGAACTTCTGAGCAATGTAATTTCTTAGTTTCACTTATGTGTGTGTATTGGGGGTATGATTAAAGGAAGTTTTTTATTTTAAAATAGGAGGAAAAAAAGGAGAGTAGGGGAATGAGCTTTCAAAAAGAACTCTCACAGATTAAAAGATAATTGTGGCTATTTCAGGCAGGACTTGCACTGGGACAGCTGTTAAAAACCCAGAATTCTCAGTGTGTCAGTTTGGAACTCAGACCATATCACCCATTAGCAATTACAGCTCTTATCTTCATTGAGTTAGTGCTGCTTTGGTTAAGGAAAAGCCAGGCAGGCTGTCATGTTCTTGTGAAATGGAGATGAAATAATTTTCCAAAAGAATTAGAAAAGTACATTGTGGATTATAATTATACACTGAAATGTACTTTACGTTTTTAGTCTGTATACAGATTTAATAAGAAATTAAACATGTGTAGAGGAAAAGCTCAGGAAAGGAAGGAAAGGATCTAGTACAGATTACAGTATATGAAACATATGTTTGAGATAATGCTGATAGGGCTGAAATATGTGGCCTGTGGTAGAGTTCTGTATACAAATGACGTGCTCATTCCTTCTCCACCATACACACACTCTTACCTTTGACATAGTAGGGACTAATGCCAATGAGTAATTAAGAAAGCATGGAAGCAAAATAAGTTTCTGAGATGGTTGATATTATTTAATACATGTTACAGCTGGGATAGCTGAAGGACATACTGAAGGTTTGAAGGAAGACGATGTCTTTTATTACACCATATAGTTCAAATAGCTTGAAAAATAGGCAAACTTTCAAGCCTTGATTTTTTTTTTTTCTTCCTCTCTCAGATCACAGTATTTATAGGAATCTGTCTTGGGAGATTAATGTACAAGGCAATAGATCTGATAGTCATTCATGTCCCAACTTTGGTCAGAAACAAATGTTTCCTTTTCAAAGTTTTGTGCTAATGTGGTTCGCAGAGGCTGCAAATAAATGGTGTAGCTGAGTACAGACAGTGTATTAAAAATGTCTAAAGAAGAAAAATAGTAGTTGGAGAGAAACTGGCATTCCAGGACAATGGGAACTTTAAATATACACTGCTTTTCCTCAGATTTTCCTGTGAAACCTTTAATAAGCTTGAGCTGAGTCACCTGCACTTACTTGGTAGAACATCAATTTCTGCTTTCAGTATTATCACATCCTCTGTGAAAGAATTCCAGGCAATGGCAAAGTTTCTTGTGAAACAGGGAAGAGAAAGGGGGAAATTCTGTGTGAGTTTTGTAGTGAAAGTGCTCATTTTCAGAATTAAATTTATGAATGAGCACATTGATGTGCTTTCAGTGTCATCCATCACACTTAGCTGTAAGGACAGTGCTTTATGTCCCAGATGTGATGCTCCTGTACCCCAGTGAAGAACCCACAGAGGAAATAGAGTTAGAAAAGTAACTAGTGAGAGTTAGTAAGTGTAATCTGAAGTAATAGATGTGTATCTACTCCTGTGGTAAAGTAGCAGAGTGAATTCTGTGGGATTACGAGTTGTTAGAACCCTGGTTACTGAGAATTGGAGACTTTCTGTGCTGGCAGGCACTGACCCCCAAGAGAACACTGCATTTGACCTGAAGCCATAGAGAAGACTTCCAAAATTGAATGACAGAACTGGGATTATGGGTGTGGAGTTTGAATAGAAGTGTATAATATCACATGGTAGAAAACTCAGAGTTTAAGGTTTTAGAATATAGTAAATATATGAAGCAAGATAAAAAAATTAGGACAGAAGCTAGTCCTTCTTCTTTACCTTCTTCTTCACCTTCTCCATAAGCTCAAGTGGTATTGTGTAATTAGATAAAAAAGTCCACATTGCATAGCACAAGTAGTTAGTTATTAGATTAAAAATAAAAATAATTTTAGTGTAATTTCTTAATTAGACAGATTATCCTTAAAAAGCCTTATAGAAAGAGAAATATATCTCCATTTTTAACTTGTTAAAGTACTGTAAAACTCACAACTTGTGAGACTATAATATAAATAAAAACTAATAGACATCTAAATCCGAACAAGAAATACCATCTTGCACGTTTAATCCCGACCCTGACCATAGAAGAAAAAAAAATAAAACTCAACAAGGAGTGACACAGCTTTATTGACAGCTTTTTATTCCTGTCACTTCCATCCCTCCCCCTTTGTGTTCCCCCGTTGGGGACTGGCAGTGATTGATAAATGATTGATGATGCTCTGATAGCTCATTAGAAGGCAGCAGGTCATTTATTTAGGATAAAAAAAGAAGGCATGGGTAAAATATGTAGTGATTATATGCCACAAGCTCAATTTCTTCTTCAAAAGGGTCCATTTTAGCAGTGCTGTGGGCAGGGGGGAGCTGTACTTACCTGTGTGCAGGAAGAGAAAGGGAAGAGCAAGAAGAGGGACCAGGAAAAGGGACAGAACATCCTCTGAGTCTGCTCCTACCCCAGGTGACAGCCTGTTGGAGGAAACCAAGTGGGTTTTGTGTTGTGGGTTTGGGTTTTGTGACTTTGTTTGCTCTTTCTCTCAGGTGATCTCTGGATTGGAGAGCCAAATCCGCAAGCTGAGGGAGGAGCTGATCCAGGCGAACACTCTGCGGAACCATCAGCTGCTGGACCTGAGCCTCCAGAGGGATGAGGAGAAGCTGAAGGCATCTCGGGACAAGGAGGCAGCACTGAACAGTCTGAAGATGGAGATGGAAAAAGTGATATCAGAGCTGAAAAAGAGGCACTCGGCAGAGACAGAGGCGGCCTTGAAAAAGGTAAGGGTTTTGTAAAAAGCAGCTCCACAGGGAAAAAGGGGAGTGATCACCTCAAAGGTCAGCTGAGCAGAATTTCCCTAAGGAAAAATGTTTAGGGATCACCTGAGTTGAAAAAACAGATGCAGACCATGGGATGCCAGAATCACAGCACGAGCTTGGGGTGTTTCGGGGTTCTGTGATGGAAAGCTTTGCTCTGGACACGCTGGGGCTGGGCAGCACCTCCAGTAGGGATGGAAGGTGCCATGAGGTGCTCAGGAGTCAACCACACTTTAAAAACACAGGTGATTTCACAGGTAAAGCAGCCAGAGCAGGCTGATCTTCCTCTGCTGGAATAGAGACACCAGAAAGGGTGGTTCTGCCTAGCCAAGCTTTTTCTCTCTTAAAAAGAGGGTTAGCTCTTAAGGAGGGAAAAACTCAGGCTCAGGGTGCAAGGAAATTGTGTCTGGTTGCTCACAGTGGCTGGTCTAATTTTGCCTGTGGTATACATCAAGTGAGAAAGGACTCTGGATAAGATTTGAAAATAGAAATTAATGTTTCAGATTGATCAAGGCTTCTCTCCTGTCCTGTGGGGTCACTGCCCACTGCTTGCTGAGCATCCCTTGGACCCCTATTTTGAATTCAAGTATTCCCCCCATTAGGGAGCTAAAACATGCAAGTTTTATTTCAAAAGCCAAAAAAACCCTACTTAATATTTATGGTAGACTCTGTGTATGTGTAAGCAGATAGTTGTAGAAGTGTCTTTTATACGTTGCATTAAGGCACTAAATCACACATTTTCTTGCAAGGGGATGTGCAGTGGCACAAATTAACAATCTGCATGGAGTGTTTGAGCAGCCTTTGTGCAAGTGACATTTCATTTACCTGCGTCAGGTTCTTGGTCTGTAATTTTAAAGAGCATTCGGAGGATTACGTTGGAAATCAGCCAGCCTGAAGCCATTAAAATGGCTGTGATCAACAATTCAGAATCTTTTCTGAATGTAAGGAAAGCTCTGCTTGGCATAATTATTTAAAGCCAAGGTCACAGAAAGTATTTAAACCTTTGAAATTCATCATTAAAGGATTAATTTTAACTCAGGAAGACATTGTCATTTTTGCTTAAAAATGGAATTTGAATCTCAATTCTTTTCTTTCTTTGATCTTTTTTTACATGTGTAGTATAGCAAAAGAAAAGTTAACTTCTTTACATCCTCAAATTAAAGTTACAAATAATCCTTCATAGGGCAATATCTCTAATAGTCTTGAATTGTCACTTCTGTCAGAAATACTGGTTTTCTTTAATTTGTTGGATTTTTTTCTATTTTTCAAAAAATTTGCTAATTTTAAGCTATATTAACTGCTATTGTATTTTTTTTCTTTAACCTACTTCCCTGTTTTTACCCTAATCTGAAGAGCACATGTTGAGTAAAAGATAGGAGGGGAAAAGAAAAAAGTATCTCTGTTGAAAAGTCTTTCACAGACATGTGAAAATACCTGGTATTACCTTCAAATCTCCATTCCCCATTCTGTTTCATTTCCGTCTTTCAATTGTAGAACTGAGGAAATTGGCCACAAAATCCAAAACTCAAAGTAGCTTAGAGGGCAAACTCCATTTAAAGCTCAAAAGTAGCAGTTTCAGCTAATTTAGTTCAAATCTTGGTCCTAGTCCACAGAACCTTGATGAAGATGAATTTATCCATGAGGGGAAAAAAAACCATCTTAATTGCATCATGAGCCTTGAAATTTGTTATTGAAAATATTTTCTACCAGATCCTGTTACCTGGAAATTTAGAGCAATATGGGAGAAAAATTTGTTATCTAAATTTCATTTTTTTGTTGCCAATTCTGTGAAGATTGCTTAAAAATCCAATGGGAAGCTGAATTTCACAGTTTAGGCGTGGAAAATCTGACTGGCCAGATTTTCTGAAGGTCACTTCATTCTCAAGTGAGGGATCTCATTCCTCTGTGATCTGCTCTGGGAATAATGTTAATTTCTGTGTGGATTGCTTTGTGTCATTGTGGACTGTTGTTAACGTGAACATGAGGAAATAGAAAAGAAATGATTCATACTTCAATGACAAGAAAAACAGAACTGTAAATGGATGAAGAGGATCCAGGATTCCTCTGGCATTGCCCTCCTGCTGCTGTGGGGATGAGGAGAAGAGTGATGGGCAGAGACAGGGGAAGGAAGAGTCCTCATTACAGGCACACTGAGTATAATATAAAATATTATATATAAATATTTTTTGGTGTTTGTAGACATCTTTTTGATATTTAGGGATGCATGATTTATTGAGGTCTTTCATTTTCTGTGGCTTAAAAATCCCATAAGGCTGGGACATTGTTTATTGTAATGTCAGTTCCTGAGCACTCCCTTAGCACTTTGGGGTTTGTCAGGATTGGTGTCTGGTGGAGATTCCTGGGACATTGTTGGGATTGTGCACCTTTTTCCCTGCTTTGCTCCTGTAAGATACAGGGTTTTTTCAGCTTTTTCTGTACTTAACCTGGTTGAGCTGACAGAAGTTTTAGGATAATTTTTCTGCCAAGTGTTTCACCCTATTAGGAGGAAATCCTTCCCTGTGAGGGTAGGAAGGCACAGGGTGCCCAGAGAAGCCGTGGCTGCCCCTGGATCCCTGGCAGTGCCCAAGGCCAGGTTGGACACTGGGGCTTGGAGCAGCCTGGGGCAGTGGAAGGTGCCCTGGCCATGGTAGGGGGTGGCACTGGATGGGCTTTAAGGTCCCTTCCAAGCAAGCCATTCCATGATTGTTGGGTGTTTGGGAACGCACAGCCCTGGAGCTGCTGGCTCCTGGTTTGGGCAGGGCCAGGTGTGCTCCAGGTTGCATCAGCAGCACTTGGGGCACGGGCACTCCTGAGCCAGGTGCAGAGCAGTGCACAAAGCTGGGAGCAGTTCCAGGTTTGCCAGGAGTGACTGAAAGCAGGAGACAAAGTCTGAGTGTGTGCAGATGTGGGGCTTGGCCGCCGCCGCTGTTTGTAACGTTCTGTGGGATTTTCTTGGCAGAGGAAATGAGCATTCAGCAAGCACGGCCTGAGCAGAGCAGTGGACAGGCTAACAATGCTCAAAGGAAGCAACCTTGGAACACTGAAAATATCTCATAAAAAAGCTCCTTTAGAGCAGCACACATGAGTAAACTGGAGTGGGAGAAGATGATGATGAGTTTGTTTTTTTTTTTTTTTTTCTCTCTAAATAATTTTCAACATTTAGCTTTTTATTGACTTCTTTTCTATATTTAAATAGATATTTTGACTCATTCTGTTAAAGGTTTATGCAGGTTCCAGGAACATCTAATTCTCTGTCAGTGCTGCTTTTCTTGTGGATAAGTAATTTACATTTTTGTGTATTGACTGTACTGAACACACATGAAATTTGATTATAGGACAAATCTGTAGTCAAAAAAAACCCCAAAACTGAGTTAAACACTTTATTTTTGGGGCTGCTTCTGGTGGAAAGAAGCTGTGAAGTGATTCCCTCTGGAGAGATGGGACACCAAAGTGGCATAAAACCTGGCCAGAGCCATGCAGATCCTGCTTGTAGGCTTTAATGATGTTGATGTTAGTTGTACACCAAGATTTCTGTGATTTTAAATAAAATCTGATGTTTACAGTTTTTTACCTGGTAAATCACTCTACCTGTATCTGGTGTGAAGTCCACATAAAACTCAGATACTCAAGGACCTTAAAATTAAGGTCATTCTGTAAGTGTCCACTTCCTTAATTAGGAATAATTATTCCATATAACAGTTTTGTTTCAATGTAATGTTTCTGTAATGGGGCCCTTTTCAAAACTCTTCAGACAGTGTCCTATAGATGGATACTTATTTTCTGAGCAACTTCTTGCATATAATTTGCAAATAAGGTACTGATAACGTACCCTAGGGAACATTTCAGTCCCTCCTTCAGCATCAGGCTCTGTGATGCTGGATTAATTCCTCACCCAGCAGAGCCCTAGAACAGCCCAGTTGGATGTAACTCCCTGGGCATATTTTCATGCTGCATATGCAGGAATATCTCTGATTCACAGTATCTGTTCTGGCACTGTTGCAGATGATGTCACACTGTTCAGCACTGGCAAAGAGATAGAAGATGAAGGGAAGGAATATGACATCTTCTGAGATGAAAGATGCTCCAAGAGATACTTGATTAAAAGTATTGAGTTTCCCCTAAGCAGTTACTTCTGCTCCTAAAGTAAAAGCATCTTGTGCCTTCCATGAGTTCCCATTTCTGAGTCCTGTCTCTCCAGCTCTGCTTCTTCTCTGCCAACTCCACATTTCATTAGCACCAAAAATGGTTCCATCTTTGTCCCTAAGACCTTCTGAGAACTGGCTGAGATGGAACCTTTGATCTGACACCTTTCACTTCATTAACTTGAAGACTGAAGCCGCAGTTGCAGATAACTTTGTTTGTGATAAGTTTTCACACTCACTGCAGTGATTCCCTGGTTATTTACATGGGGGCAAGTAGGTCAGCCTCAAAAAGTGGATGTGTATTCCTCCCAAGTGTAATGATCTCATTAAATTGTGTCTAATTGTAATGCAGACCTGTTTGTGTCCTTGCTGAATGCAGGCAGGACCCCCACCAGTTGTAGATGTGCCATTTTTTTAAACTTGTTTTGAGTCTATTACATCAATTATTTAGCTTAGGCCCCAGCTATGAATAATTTAAAGAGCCTCCAATTCTTACCAAGAAGAGTTGGATGTTTCCCAAGTCTCTTAATTTTTTTTCATTATAATCCAAGAACTATTGTCTCTGATATTATCTCTCTGTTCCAGAGCAGTAATATTTTTATTGTTTTTGTTTTGTAGAGCCTGTGTACATTAAATTACATTTGGTTCTTGAACGTTTCTGACACAGCCATAGTGATTCACCAAGTAATATTAATAAAAATGAGTGTAGTACATTTGGCTTTGTTGGAGAAAATCTAGCAAAACCAGAAATGTGGTGCCAAAAGATCAAGTAAAAGCAAAACATGATGCCAAAAGATCAAGAAGAAATGTATTTCTCAAAGAGGAAATATTTTTAATGTATATTAGCACAAAGAATGCAGATTATTTAATCTGTCTTGATAGTCTTTCAACAAATCTTCTAAAACCAGTTTCCTCTGTAGTGTGTCCCTTTTTGCACTGCTCCTTCTTATTCCTACGAAGAAAAAGTGGGATGATGGTGGACCAGGAACATGGTCACAGGAATTGCATCATCCCTCAGGGGAGCCATTTGGAAGAGTCTTCAATCAACAGAGCCAAACATGAAGAAAAAGATGGTAGAATCATCTCAGGGATATTTCACTCCAATAAGACTAAACAGAATTTATGGCACTCTCCCTACTGGAGATGTTTCAAAGCACGAGTTGCAGTTATTCACAGAGTTACTCCGCTCCTATCTCCTTAAAAAAAAAAAACAAAAAAACAAAACACCTCTGAAAAAACAATCCAGAAAACAACAAGTCAGATTTCTGCTTATCAGCTGTATTTATAAATCTGGTTCCAGAGTTAGGAGCCAGGAGACTGCTCCAGTGACTGGTATAACTGTCACTGTGGAGAAAAAAAATGTGCACCCGTGAGCAACAGGCTCACTTGTTAATATCTTCATTAATGTCTGCAGGGAGGTCAAGCACCATTATTTGCATTCACAAATAGCACCACAGGGTTAAAAATGAAAATGATTGAAGGAATGCTGTTAAGAAATGAGAACCAGACAAGAGCTAAACGATAAATTATGACAAAAAATGGAATTGAAAAGATGGCTTTCAGCAGGGCAAGGACTGATATGATTAAAATTAAAGCTCAATCATGTGGCCCATCTTTCAGCACACTTTACTCATGTCCTGTCATATCAATGATAGCTGGGTAGTTGTTGAAGAAGTTTGCCTGGATTTTTTAGAGTTTAGTGGGTTTTTAACCAACTGGAATTCATCTGAAGTGTCTGTTGAAGAAGCAGTCACAGGTGGGGTTTTTTTGTTGTCTCTGTCTCCTCTTTCTTTTTCAATGTGCCCAAACACCCCTCCCCATTCTGCAGCACCTGGGCACACTCTGCCTCTTCTCCATCCCAGAACTTCCTGGTTTTATCCTTCAGAGTGTATTCATAAGATCAAGACTCACAAAGTCACGAGGATGGTGGATAAGGTGAATGCTGAGGTTTTGCCAGTGGCAGAACAACTGTTTTAATTAATTTTTCAATCATTTCCCGAGCCTTTCTTCACTCTCCAAACAACCTGTAACACACCGACTTTATCTTGTAATACACAATTGCTTATTATTTCAGCTTTATTAAACAGTTTTAAAAGCCCAGTTGAATCATGACCTCATTCTCTCCCTTTTTTCCCAATACCTTGTGTCTTGGAAAAGGCTGATTGCTTGTAGGTCCAGTTTTGTCTAATTTACCAATTTTACTTATCCTCACAATCCTGGGTACATGATATTTGGAAAACATTAGCTGTTTCCCAGTGTGGTGCTGACTGTAATGTGAGATTACTGGTGGATTTTTTTATTTTAACAACTCGGCCAATTCATTCTTAGATTTGTTGAGAATTCTTGAGTTAGGTCTGGGTTCCTGGTGTGACAGGAAGGAATTCCCTGCTCCTGGATCCCAGTCCCTGCAGCCATCCCTGCTGGTTTCACTGGGGCTCCTCCATGGTTTTGGTTGTGCAAACAACAGTAACTGGTGTTTGTTCCTTGGAATTAGAAGTAGAAAATCCTCCTGTATCCACAAGCTCCACATTCTTACTTTGCTTGGAAGTTTCTGGGATGATGCATCCTTTGCACAAAGACTTTCTCAAGTCCTCCAAACCCCAGAGTCAGCACAAGCCACTGTGAAAGCTGCCCCATGGAACGTGTCCATCACATCCCTGCTTAGGTCAGCACAATTAAAAAAACAGATTTCCAAGTAGCTTTGTTTAGGAAAAATGCTCAGCCATCAAGACCAAACTAATGTAAAACATAATAATTGTGTTTTTAAATATGGCACATTTTGAAGACATTGTTTACACTCATTTGCTCTTTCTTCATATCATTATAATAGAGAAAAGCTGCAGGTGGCTTTTTTCTTCTTCTTTTTGGAGGAGTGTTTGGGAAATAGGGAAGGGGTAAAACAATGTTATTAGTCCTTCAGAGTCATTAATATGAAGAAAGAAAAGTATTCCAAAATGACTTGCTTACAGCTGCAGAACATGTCATGGAGTAAAACCCACCTTCATTAAATGGGTGAGAAAGAATTCTAATTGTTTTGAAGTTCTTATGATCAGTCTGTATGTGCTTCATTGTAACGTGATACTAAAGTGCCTCAATTATGATTTGTATATTTTGGTGCCAGAAGGGTTTTTTTCTTATGCTAAATTATTAAGTTCTGTCAGCTGCTGGGCTGTCATATAGAGATACAGTAAATCACATTATATTTTGTCATGGATTACACAGAGCAATAAATTTGGGAACAGAGATCAAAGTAGTTTCACAATCACATCTGAGTGTAGGAGGGGTGTTTAACTTGTAGAAAATCTGATTTAGGTGAAACTGTTGCAGTTCTTGTGTGAATTTGAAATGAATTTAAATGTTTGCTTGAAAATGAATAAGGTACAAATCCCCAAAAGAGTTCTCCTGTATTTAGTTCAGAGGAGTTAATTCTGACCTACAGCTGCAGGACAGAGAACAGATAAATAATTAAACATTAGGAATGTTAAGAGTCTTGCAATGCTTTATTTATGTTTTTAATTGCTTTGATGATGGAGCAATATATTCCATTTTCTTTTTAATTTGGCCTTTGCTGGACTTGGGAAGTTTCTCCTTGACTCGGTAACGCGCTCTGGCTCCGGGAAGTTGTCTCTTTTTTGGGGAAGCTTTGTCATATTTAAAATACAAAAAGTAATCCAACATAATCTTTTTAAGGAGCACTGATGGCTTCAGATTTGTTGGGGGATATGGTTGTATTTTCAGTGTCTGTCTTTCCAACTGTAGAAGCTTAACTTTTGTTGGGCACTTGTCTAACAATGTAACTTCAAAATACTGGGTTAACTTTGTGATACTGAGTTAATTTAGTGATACCATGTTAATTCAGGGGTACAGAGCTTCTCCTTTGTTCCCACTTTTTCTTCTGTTTAATAGTGAAGATTCTGTCTTAAAATTATACATACATAGAATGTTTTTCTACTCATTGTCTTCTTAATAAATGCTTGTTCATGCCACAAAACTTTACTTAAAACAGCAATGCATAATCTAAAAACTTCATTCTTATCCCTTTGTAATTCTTTCAGAAGCCTTAAAGTCTTTCCTTGGCAAAAATTAAGGTGTGTGAATTTAGCTGATAAATAATGATAAAGGGCCTGGGTCTCGGAAATCTCCAATTTCTGAAAGAATCATGTTTTGTAAAGCTCAGATTAAATAATCTTTTACTGAGTCAAGTCGTGGATCGGTGTCACATCTTGGGACTGTTGCCTTCTATGTGTGGAGGAAGCCTTACCTTTGACTTGCATCTTCAAAGATGTTTCACAGCCTGTCCCCTCGTGGATTTGCTGGATGTCAGCTCTGGGGGTACCAGAAATGTCTGGGCCTGAGTGATTCTGGAAACTTCTTTATGTCAAGCTCATGAGAGGAGTGAGGTGCCTGCGTTTCTCAGGGATAAAGACAGCTTGTCAAAGCTCAAATAATTCCTGTTGGCTGCACATTTTCTTTGTTGAAGCTCTGAAAAAGAGCATGCCAGCACTTTTGATATATTGTCTTAAACTCAGTTTAAATAACCATCTTTGTTTAGTTGGATGGAACAGGAGAAAAGCAGGAAATATTAAAATGGTAATCCAGGAATGTGATTTAGGGACTCTAAAGTGAAGAGTGTTGCAGTCTCCCCACCTTCACCAGGTTTGCTCCATCTAGAGTATGGAGCTGTGGGAAGAATTGTGCCATAGTATAAAACCTGACCCCAAAGTTGGTGAAATAGGAAGATGATGAGAAATCTCGACCCCAGCTGCCCAGTGTGGTGGATGGCAATGAGAAGCAGTGATATCTGTGATGATCATTTGAATCTCTTCATTGGCAGGACTCTCTGTCACCACAAAACACCACACTGATTTCACCAATAGTCATCTCACAGATGATTGCTGATAGTAAATCAAACAAAAATCAGCCATCTTTGCCTATGCTGTCCATGATCTCAGCCCAGAGCTTATCACACCCAACAATCTTTTGGCAAAATGTCCCAGACCAGCTTCAGATTAAACCACAATTCTCTGCCCTTTGAGTGCCTGATGCACTCTCCAGTATTGTCTTCTGTAAAGGGTGGCTCAAGCATCAAACAATTGCATGTGGCAAACCCAGGCTGTAAATCTGGTTTTAAATCCTTGTCTTGTATGCAAGGCTGGTATTTTAGGCCAGTTTGTTTGAAATAATTTGCCTGGATGACAGCAATATTGACTGGAAATCAGCATTAGTGATGCTGGGGAATATTTAGGTGCTGAGTAAATCCATTTAGATGAATGTAATAGTTGTGTCCTGGTGCAAAGCTGGTGTAACTTGGGCATCAGCCACCCTGCAGCTGGAGTCCCACAGAAGACTTTCTGGGTGAGTTAAAAATGTCTGTATTTAATTCCTCTGCAGAATTTCAGAATTACTAGAAATACTCTGTTGGTTTAAGTGAGAAGTCTGGAATTTGGAGTTTTCCTAAGGCACAGTTAGCAGAAGCAGTTTCTCAGTGGGCCCCCATTGAGCACAGAGCTGCAATGTGCTGCAGAAAGGCAATTCTCTGTGCAGGTACTGTCAAAGTCATTTCTATTCATTCTTGGGCTTTTCCCAATGAAAATTACTTCACACATGAATGAGAGAGTTTTTTCTCCTAAAGATGTATGTTTAATGAAAAAAAAATAAAAAGGAAAAGATTTGTAGACCTCCAAAAGTGAAATGTAAAATAGAATATTAATAGGATTTTGGGATTTCTATCATTCATTTTCAAAACCCTTGAAGTCATTTGGTACTTGACTAATTATTCTGTTAACATCATTTTGGGTATTCAACTATTTTTAATGGTCTTTTGGGTGGTTCAGATTACATATTTGAACTGAGTGTGCTATTTTCACTGCTGAACAGAGATCCAGCTTTCATTTTTGTGAGATTGGTGGGGAGAAAAGGAGGAAGAACAGGAGTTTGGTGTAGGAAGTCACCCACTGTCAGTGTTAGAGGCACATAAGGAAAATGCATGTTTCAGGCTTTGAGTCAAAATGGAATTTTTATGTACAATCAGATGAACTTTAAAGGTGATCTGCTGATCTCTGAAGTTTAAACAGATATTGTACAGAGAGTTTTAACATACTTAATAACAAAGATTGCCACCATTAGCCATTCTGAAGGTCATTTTCTTCTGACATCTATCAAATTACACAATCTTGAATTTTGGTACAAAGCATAATGCTGTCAAACTTAAAATAGAAATATTCCAGAATGTGGAGTGGTGTGTTGTTTTTTGAGGTAAATGGGCCCCATTTACATTAGTTCTTTGATGTTAAATTCCTTGCTGCACATCAGAGAACAGTTGCTTCTTCCCTGGAGCAAGTTTTCTTTCTTCTTCTTCCCCC
>VZRH01003998.1:553806-597492 GCA_013397555.1 Urocynchramus pylzowi
TTTTTTTTCTTTTTTTTTTTTTTTAAGTTTGCTTACACTTTTATCTAACTAATTATGGAGGATCAGCTTATGGATGGCTACTTTTAGCTAGTTGCAGGCATTTTGAAAAATGATTCTTTCATAGCTGCTACCCTAAACAAAAAAGTTCTTTAATCTGCTGCTTCTCTATCAGTGAATATGGGGTGTGTGTGTAAAACTCTAGTTATGAGAGCTCTTTCCAAAGCTGGAAGATAAAGAAACATAGAATTATTCAGGTTGGAAAAGACCTCTAAGGTCATCGAGTCCAACCATAAACCCAACACTGCCAAGCCCATAACTAAACTCTGATTGTTTGGGTTGGAAGGGGCCTTAAAACTCATCCAGTGCCACCCCTGCCGTGGCAGGGACACCTCCCACTGTCCCAGGCTGCTCCCAGCCCGTCCAGCCTGGCCTTGGACACTGCCAGGGATAGAGGGGCAGCCCCAGCTGCTCTGGGCACACTATGCCAGGTCCTGCCCACCCTCACAGGGAAAGATTTTTTCCCCAGTATCTTACACAAGATTACAAGCATAGTTTGTAATGTTTCAAAGCTTCTGAACAGCTTCATTTTTGATAAATATCCAAGACACCCCAAATGCCTCCATGGGTGTTGCTGGAGGATGGAATTGTCCACGTGGCTGCCAAGCCCAGTGTGCAGCTGAGCAGAGGGACTTGGGGCTGTTCAGGGCATGTGCTCCATCGAGTGAACTGGAACTGAAAGTTCCCTCTGATGCACCTCATACCTTCAAATAACTTATAAATACTTGGTAATTAGGGTAGGACACTGTGTGCTTTTGTGATGTGGTCCTGTCATAGACCCTGTGCTCTTTTACTGATGCTGTTCTGTTCCATGAAAGGAGAAAGTGAAAATGGGGCAGTGTTAGAAGAGCATCCATTAATTCAGACACCACATCTGGAGTGCTAATAATTTTAAATTTTTGTTTTAATTTTTAATTTTTTTTTGTTTCAATTTTTTTTTTGTTTTAATTTTTACATGAAATGTTTTGTGGAAGTCGATGCAGTTTTTCTCAGCAACCACAATATAATGCTTTAAGGCTTGTTAAAGAATTACAGCTGGTTTTTAAAACCAATTAACTGCAACAAGGACATAATCTTTTTAATGCAAAAGTCCTCTGTAATATAAAATAACAGCATGTAAAATCATCATAACTGCATGTAAAATCATCATAATCAGATAATTTAAACTAAAATATATATTAACTGTGTGAAACTAAACAGGAGTTCGTTTTTGAATCAGTGGAATTCCTCTGCAGCTTATCCAATTTAAACCTTTTTCATTATAAAAATGGATATTCCAATTGATATTTCTGACAAGCTTCTGCCAAGTGGGAATTTCAGCAGCCACCTCTCGCACATAGAAAACTGGTTTCAGACCATTAACTCTATTTGCAGTGCTGCCCATTGCTATAAAAAGAGCTTGACTTTAATGAACACTGGCTGACCCTCCAAATGTTCACCTTCCACTTGGATTCTTATTCATTACATTTCTGAAATAGCACCTAACCTGAAAGGGAGGGAATGCCCTTAAAATAATTCAGAAACAGCTTGTGCTTCCTCCAGCACGTGCACCCAGCAGCCAGTTGGAAAGAAAGAGCCCAGGAAACTGCTGTGTGTGTGCACCAGGCCAGTGTGAACCTTCTTATTTATCAAGATAAATGTGATACAAATCCCCCCCGATGTTCCCTGTACGCAGCTCTGTGTGTAATTACTCATTCCTTAAAACAAAAAAGAGTAAAAAGGTATTTTCTGTGTGGAGCAGTGCTACCTCTGCCCAGGGAAAGTGGTTTATGTCTCCCTTGGTTGCAAAGCAACAGCCTGTATAAAGAGGTACTAAATTAGTGTTAGTTGCAGATTTGGAGAAAAGAGAAGCTTCATATTTCTGCAGTTAAAAGATGGCAGTGGAAAAGAGGGTGCCCAGGCAGCCTCCCAAGTTGGATCTTTTCAGTGCTGTAAATTGTGGTCTCTTCCTTCATCAGAGCTGCTCGTGTGGTTTGTGATGATGCAAGAGCTGCTGGGTGTTACAGACCTCAGGGAAAAGCTGAAGTCAGCAGGAGCCACAGAATTATGGAATGGTTTGGGTTGGAAGGGACCTTAAAGATCATCTCATTCCACCCCCTGCCATGGGCAGGGACAGCTCCCACTGTCCCAGGCTGCTCCAAGCCATGTCCAGCCTGGCCTTGGGCACTTCCAAGGATCCAGGGGCAGCCACAGCTTCTCTGGTAACCTGTGCCAGGGCCTGCCCAGCCTCACAGGAGCCAATTCCTTCCCAATATCCCATCTAACCCTGCCCTCCATCAGTGGGAAGCCATTCCCCCTTTTCCTGTCACTGCATGCCCTTGTGAAAAGTCCCTCTCCAGCCTTCCTGTAAATCCCTGTTACTGGCAGGGACTGTCCATAGTTTTTAGTGCCACATTTAGTGCCACATTTTAGGGCAAATATAACCAGTTTTAGACAACCAGAGCCCATGGAGTTGTGCTTGTGCTATTTCCAGGGGAAGCTTTGGGAGCTCAGTACCTCTGAAATTCAGATGCCTCAAATGTTTGGGACTGGAAGAAAATGCAAGATTTTATGGTTTATTGGTGACTGGGAGACAAAACTTATAAATATTTTGCTAACTGGAAGTTGTTAAAGCCATTATAAAATAAAACGTTGCAATTCCTTTTAAGTGAACTGGTAGGATACCCATTCTTTGCCTTTAGTTAGGAATAAAACAATGAAATTCAGAATATCTTTCTTTTGGATCACCTCTGTCCTATCTCTCAAAGGTCAGCCTGATTCTACTCAGTGTGAACAAACAAATTCTAATTTGTTTATGGAACTCATGAGTGGTTCTTTATTATTTATTGGGATTTCTTCTGTGGGTTCAGGAGGTTATAAAGCTGCTTCTATGAAAGATGAGGACTTTTACCCCAGGCAAGTTGAGTGAGAGCAGCTGTAACGTGATCTGTGCAGTGCCTTGCTGGCGAGTCCCTCTCCCTTTCTGGGACTAACAGTAATTTATGCTATTGCTGTAATTTATTTTTTTACTTTTTTTCTGTAAAGATAAACTGGCAGTTTCAGTCACTTTATGACATGCAGTGGTGGTAAAACATCATCTGAAACTAGGCTGCAGTACAATGGAACGAGTGTTAACGTGGGTCAGCCTGAGTACAAGGAGAAACAGAGCATGGACAGAGCTCCCTGGGATAGCTGGTGCTGTGTCACCACTCCTTTTATTTATGCACCCCCACCATGGGCCCTTACAGTGTTTGTGGTCCACTTGAGTGATAAATGGAGAAAAAGTGAAATTTAATTTATCTGGTGCTCCAGAATTCTTCTAGATGCTGGTTCAAACCAATGTGTATTGCCATTATTTTGTTTATAACAAAACCAAGCCATAATGTCATCTCAAAAATGATGCACAAATTTGATAATTGGTTTTGCTAATTTTTTTAGTAGATTCCTTGGTACTAACAAACAGATGGAGACATCCATATGTTTCATAATTTTGGAATTTGAAGGGATTGAGTATCTGAAATTGCAATTTCATGTAAAGTTTAGGATTACTTTGAACTGGCTGTAATATTCTTATGCTGAGCTGCACCTTACAGAGCTGCCCGGATTGCCGAGGATGATTCCAGCCCTACCATGACGATCCGCAGCTCTAAGCTCCTCGATTTATAGCCCAGTAAAATCAATAAGACTCTTTGCCTGCCTGAAATCCCTGGAGTTTGCAGAAATGGAGCCTGAGCTGGATGCATGCAGGGTTCAGAAGCTTTGGGGGCCCCTGTGGGTTTTTGTGGTCCCCCCAAAGAGGGGCTGGCAGGAGCTGGCGTTTGGGCAGTGGATGCGGTGCCGTAAAACTAAGGACGACAGATCAAAGGTTTGAGCAGGAGGTCAGATAGATTTTGAAAACTTAATCAGCTTAAATTTGCTTCAGAACTCAGCTGTGTGATATTCTGTCCCCCATAAGAAAATATTTGTCTTAGACACCTGTCCTCAAGTTTGAGAGCCAAGAAGACGAGAGCGCCGAGCAGTTCACCTGAGGACAGCATGGTGGGGCTGGGCTGGTTTCTGCAAGAAAAATACAAATCAGGTTTCTCTCCTGGAGTGAAATTGCATTTATTTTTTTTATTAATATCACTATTATAAAATTATTTCTGAAATGAAATTATTTGAGGGGAAAAAAAAGAAAAATACAAATCAGGTTTCTCTCCTGGAGTGAAATTGCATTTATTTTTTTTATTAATATCACTATTATAAAATTATTTCTGAAATGAAATTATTTGAGGGGAAAAAAAAACCCCTTAAGAGCTATTTTTCCTGGGGTTATATAAATATTTGCCTGTTTGATTCTGATATGACCAAGCAGCCTTGTTTTCAGCTTGGTTTATTCTTTAGCTTTGAGTTGCAAAAAAACAAAAGCTGGGGTAAGGAACAAGCTGTATGTCCAAGCTGGTTCAGCTGCATCTTGGGTGGATTTTCAGTGTAAGAAAGGATGAGCAATGGGACAAAGGGCAGTTGCAGACACAGAACTGAGAGGTGAAACTGCATCCCCCATGTCACATTGCCTGGGACTTTCTCCTTGTTTTTCCCCCTCTGTTCAGAAACAAATTCATCCTGATAAACTCGTTTATGTGTGTTGCCTCCTTCCCCTGCCCCACACACACACACACACACACCCCCACCCCACTCATTCTCTCCTTTTTTATCTTTTTTTAATCCGCAGAACTCTTTATGTTTTTCTAATAATTGGCAGCAGAGGTACAATTTCTCCCCTCTTTCAAGTGATGAATAGTTGGCCCGAGATCAAAGCCCAGCCCTGGCGGTTTTTTGGCTGCCACAAAAGGGCGTTGGGGCTGGCGCGGGGCCGGCGCTCGCTCGGTGATAGGCATGTGGAGGAGGTGCCAAGCCCAGGGCCCGGTGGCAGAGTGTCTGTGCACGTCCTGTGTCTGAGCTAACGGGGCTGTCTTTTGTGTGTGTTCCAGGCCAACAGGCGGCTGAAGCAGGCGGAGGAGGAGTTCAGCCAGAAACTGGCCAAGTCCTCGCAGGTAGGTGGCCAGCAGACAGGGAGCTCAGGTGAACTTGTTCCACTTGGGAGCTTGGTGAAAAGTTGAGTTACTGCTGGTCTCGACAACCAAGAGAAGTCATGTCCATCCCATTGCTAAATCAAACATCCAGTGTCTTCTTGCAGATCTTAACTAAAAAACTACAGAGCATTAAGCTGGAAAATAGAGGTGGGTTTTTTGAGTTCTGAATTTCATCTTTCTCATTTCCATCGTCATTTCCTGAGGACCCCACAGGACCAAGTCCTCCTTCAGCCAGTGGGAAGGAAGGTGAGGTGCTCCATCAGCCAGTACATCTCATAGAATCAGGAGCCATTGCACAGCCTGGACTGTTAAAGGTGGTGTCACCTAAGGTTTCTTCATCTTTATCATTGATCCCCACCAGTTCTGCATTTCTGCCCAAAACAGCACCTTGAGGAATGTCAGTGTCCTGGAGGCAGACTGGTTTTGACCTTAGTTTTTGGTCTTCAGAGAGCTCAAAAGATGAAAATGAGTGTTGAATTTATATATATACTTAAAAATGGTAAGGCTGGATGATTTTTACATACTTCAGCTTTCAGTTTGACTGACAGGTAGTACTGAAGTGTGAAAAATGATGGAGATGCAACCAGAAGTTAAGCTTTTAATAAGAAGAAAATTGCCACGAGGATTTGTGTGGAGGTGTCATTCTCCTCATTGCTCCTAGCCACAGCAGCATGTCTGCCTTGCACTGCAAAGTGTGTTTGCAGCCAGTAGTCCAATAATAGTCTTTTAAAATCAATAGAAACACCACAAAGAAGGATTTAACAGCCTCTAAACTAGACAGAAGTGATCAGCAAGACAATAACAAGAAACTGGAAACTTTACTGTTTTACAGACACTTCAAAATATTTAAAACTCTTCAGCTTTTCAGCTCCTTTGAATCTTATTCTCTGTAACACTTGTCCAAAATTGTGACTTCAGTTGTTTTGGTAACATTTATTGACTGTCACTTTTTCACACTGCTTTATCAGAATCATTGGTAAATATGTCTTATATTCTATTTCTAACATCTAACCTGTATTTTTACACATTTATTTGCATACAGAGAGGTTGTAGAGTCTCCATCCTTGGAGATACTTAAAACCTGACTGGGCTGATCCTGAACAACCAGCTCTGGGTGATGCACTTCTTTGAACTGGTCCATTCTACCCTCACCAATTCCATGATTATGTGGTAAATCAGAGAGAATGTTCTCTTTCCTAAATACCTTTCCAGTAATTTTAAATTAGTAATTTAGTAATTTTTGAGAGTCTTATTTATAAAGAAAGAAAGACACAACAAAAAAAATCCTCTTCTTTTCTTATCTTTCCATCTGAACCAGAAAAGCAGGAAATGGTTAAAGTTCAAAAGGTAACATTTAATCCATGTTAGACCTGAAGGAAGAGATCCCTTCCATTGCTACCTCTATTTTACCTTTTGTCATTGTCACCCACATGTGAGTGGAATCAAGGCATCCTCTCCATGCCAGACACAATCCCATGTCAATACAAAAATGGTTCCAATCCAGTGTCAATACAAAAATGGTTCTTGCTCCATTTGTTAAAGGCAGTTAGAATAAATGAAGCATTTCTGAATTTTTAAGCAAGGGATGAGGGAAATTGCTTTAATTGTTGCAGCAGGAACACGTAGGTAGTGTAGGGCAAGGTGAGAACTTTTTAATCTAAATGTCATAATAAATTTTGTCAGACTGACAAAATTTATTATGTCATATAATATTTATTGGCCTGCAGAACAGTCTCAAGATTTGGGGACATGTTTTGTATTAAGGTGGCTTTGCTGTAGCTGGGGCATTTTACTGGCGAGAGCTGGACCCAGTTCCTCAGCACTTTCTGGGGCAGACACAACACATCCATCATCTGTCAGGGCTGTTTGGCTCAATAAAACAGTTTCACCCTGATGTCTGAATTTCTTTACTTGTGTGGGTTTAAATCAAATCCCCCAAGTTACTTGGACACGCTTGGGTTTGGGGTTTTTTTTGTAGCTCACTCTTAATAATTGGTCGAATGCAACTTTTCTTGTGGTCGCCTTGCTGACAACATCTGTCCAATCTTTCTCTCTGCGGCCTCTTGGAACATTCACTTTTAACACCCACACAGAGAAGATATTTCAAGAAATTTCCTCTGAAGTTTATACAAAGTAAATAGAAATTTTTGCTCTGAAAAGTACTGCACAAAGCAGATCTTTCTTCATCAATTCCTGCTGAAATTTCCTTGCATGGATTTCAGGACTCCTGTGCTAGACCAGGGTCTCAACCCAGTAAAAGCTTTAAATCTCAGGTTTGTGTTATACTAAGGAGTTGGCTACTTTGTTTTCTTTTTAATATGACAAAATGGGACATACTCAAAATGCTGTAGTTTTGTGTGGGGTCAAGATGTTATCTTAATAATTTATATAATCCATTGCTTTCTTCTGCTTTCTCCTGTGCATTACACACCTGGTAAAACCACATTTCTGCAAATTGTCTGTCTTCTAAACAATTACCTGCACTGCAAACCCAGAGACACTGCTTAATCCTGGCTAAAGAGTTGCGCCCTATCCAGATAATCTCCAAATTTTGGCATATTGGTCTCAAAACCCCTTATTTCTGAGGGGTATTATCTTTTGAAATATGTATTTCTTTTTTAGAAAAGCAATACAGAAATGCAAAGGTAGGTTTTACATATAATCTGGGTTACTTCCTGGGCTTTTCAGGTAGGTAAAGAGAAATAAATTTACTACAGAGTTTTAATCAGGCTTTTTCCCATTTTCCAGTGATTTTAGTACCTTCATTTGTAGCACAGTTCTTCTTACACTAGTCCTGGCCTATTATTAGGTTTTTTAACTTATTTTTGTCCTAAATAACCATGTAATTAATATAGATAAATGTTTTTCTGCCAGTGTGGAGGCCTGGCAAAGTCTAAGCATTCTGGTAGTCCCTCCCTGAATTGACTGTGTGCTAAAGTGCTTTTAGAATTATTCTGTAATATGCTACTACAGCAGCTTAACCTTAAGCTTGAATATATACATTAAAGTCAGTGACTCTCCCACATGTTTAAGTGCTTTGCTGGGTGATGACATGTCAGTTTAAAATTCTGTAAATATGCCTAAAGGATCAGAGTTAGTTATGACTTTCCCCAGTGATGAAAAAGGTAAAACAAATACAATTCAACAAATGATGAGTGAATCACCTAAAAGGTCTGGATCAAGGTCCTGGATGTGGAGTCAGGTCCTCACTGTATTGCTCAGCAAAATCTGCTCCTTTCAGCAGCTCAGAAATGTCACTGTCAGGTTTAAATTTCATTCCAGTGTGTGAATCTGGGTGTTTTCTTCTCAGCAGTATCAAGGTGTAAAATATCCCCCTGGAAAAGGAGCAGCACCATCCCAATGTAAACTCGCACTCCCGCTTTCAGAGCCGTGCAAGATGGGGAACAGGCTCCAGTTTGAAGATCACAGATGTGCTTTGTTCTCATGAGTAAATATTTTGGAATGTCACAGTGGAATACACTTCCAAATATTTTGTGTTCAGCGATTCTTGTCATTTACAGCCTTGCTCTATTTCTTTTCTCTGCCTGGAGTTCCATGCCCTGCTAGTGTGCGGTGTGCTAATTTCAAATATCCAGCTCGCACAGCAGAGCTTGCCATTGCCATGTTGATATTAAAAAAATGCAAAATACGTCTTTTATTGAGGGGAGCTTCAACATGCTGCTTTCTTTTCAGGAGATAGCTGAACTGAAGGCAACCATTTCCTTCCTGACAGAGGAGAACAGCCGGCAGCAGCTTGTGGTGGAGCAGCGGCTCCAGGAAGTTGCACAGAAGTTGGAAGATGAGAAGCAGCAGCTGATGACAGATAATGACAGAGCAATCAAGGTAATCTGGGGATTTCAGTCGCTGATGCTGCTGCCTGGGTGAGGGTAATTAAAAGTTCTGAGTGCAGGGATGGTTCCTGTTCACAGAGAGCTCACCCAGACGTCCCCAGACCTTGCCTTTGATGGAGCTGATGAGTCAGGCTCCCTTTCCTCTAGCTGATCCTATGCCTGCATAAAACGCCTGGATTTGGCAAATCTAATCCATCCATGTCAGTCAAATACTTGAATCTTTCCTGTTCTCTTTCTTTCTGTACTGCCCCTGATGTTCTAGTGTATTTTCAGCACCTTTATGCTGTGCTTTTAGGGCTTGAAAGAGAGGAAAGGTGAAAAACAGGAGAGTGAGGCAGCAGCATGGCCTGGGCTGCAGCGTGGTTTTCACAAACCTTCCCAACTTTCATGTTTAAGGCTGCATTGAAGGAAAGCTTGTCCTTAGCTTCCACTGAAAAATACAAGCAAAGTCTGTGCTGAATGTTAAAGAAATAAAGTATTTGTTATCTGTAGTTTTATACATATTTTATAATATTTTTTCACACGTATTTTGCATCAGAATTCTGTTCTTTGGCCTTTCTCATTGTTTTAAGGGACTGAAGAGTGGCTGCAGAGAATCCCACCTGTAGAAATAAGTAGAATTGGCTTTTAAATATTCTTTCTTCTCAGAGTAGTAAAGAGCAATGGGAAAATTTTGAAACTGTCATCTGCTCTGTTTGACAACAAAAACACCTCATGAGAAGTTGTATAGAGGAATGAAGTTCCTTTTCCTTTGTAAAGACATTAAATCTTACCAAAGAATTGCATTATTAAATGTAAAAACTCTAAAAAAATGAAAAAATCAACTCCTACAGTTTATGTAATTTGTTTTTTTTTTTGTGCCTAAAAGATACCATGGAAGTTTTTAAATGTTGGAAATCCACTGGATTATGGTGCAGTTAATGCTGTCCTCTATATTGGAATGACTTGCATTAGGTTGTCATTACTGTCTCATCTTCTGCAGAGTGGCTTTTTCCTTTCTTTCATCAATTTTTAAATTATCATTATTTTTTCTTAAGGAAAATGTCTGCCTTTATTTGTGTGCTTGTTGAGGAAAAGAATTTTCTTTCTGATCATTCTGTGAAAGGTGTAACTATAAAAATATTGGCTCTGATCTGTTATGCAGGTAGAGTCACCACAGGTGGGTTATTTTATCACCAGGCTCTGCAGATAGAACACAGGTAAATCACATTATTTTCAGGTACAGGTGAATTTTTACCACTTAGGAACATGGACTGTTTGTAGTTCACTTTTCCAGTGGCCACCAAGATCTGCAGAAACCCCATGACAGTGGAATAATCTTCCACAGAGTCAGAAATACTCAGTAATTCAAGTTATCGTGGTGACTTCTTGAGTTACATGTTGGAAAAACATGGTTTAGACTCTTAAGCAGCATTTTTCTTCTGGTGCAAACTCTACTCTTGAATTTCTGGATTCTCTTAAGTTACACGCAGTGGAATAATTCAGCTGTTGGCAACACCAGTTTTTGAACAGTAATGATTATAGGTGGTATGAAACCCTTCTGCATGTAAATCTATTATAAACTTCATTTTGATGTTATTACTTCGCAATGTAATGAAATCCATAAAAACCACAGGGAAATTCTGCACAGGATTTCTGAGCAGTGTCCCAGGGAGTTTTTAGCACTGGTGCTGGGAGTAAGTTTTAAAAGATTTTGTCAACTGGGATAAGAAATTGGAGGAGCTGTTTTGCTTGGAGTTCTTGAATTTTGTTTAGTATCATTAATACTGTACTTTTTTTAAAAAAAAATCTTCCTTTGAAACCACTGATTTAATGGAAATTTACTGAAATCCAGATACCCAAGCAGAAGATTCCTAGGAAGCTAAAATGCTGTGTATACTTCTGGAAACAGAAAAAGGTGGTTTTAATATTTGATCACTTTGTATTTTTAAGAACCACACATATTTCTAGGCAAGCATATGCAGAAATGCTTTGCTTTTTATTAGCCTGGGGCAAAAAAATAAAAGGATTTTGGTGAAAATGGAATCCTGGATGTCCTGGAGATGGGGAACAACATCTAACCTAGGGTAAGCTGAAGACCTTGAGGGATGATTAAAGAAACATTCTACAAACAAAGCAATTCTTAATATAATGCAAGCCTTTGAGGAGACTCAGTGTAGTAAAATCTATTGAAAATACTATCATTAAAAAACAGCCTTTGCTAAATATAACATTGATTTAAACTAACATTGAGGAACAGATTGCAATTTCCTCTATTGGTATTGGGTGGCTTCCTGTAAGACCTTCCAATTATTATTTCCTTTCAAAGAGAGAAATACATTTTTACAGAAACCAACTGGCTCTCAGAGAAGTTTTGGATTTAGGCAGTAAAGTGATATCCAGATGTGGATGCCATAATACATGATTTTGATGTTAATTCAAATTCCTGACTCTCTTTGCTAGTAAAAGATTTCTGATTTGTTATTATTGCACAATTGCATCCATCTCCTTCAACTCAATATTTCTTAAGGTAGTATCTTAAATATTAGTCAAAAAAGATAAATGGAACTTTCAAGAACCTTCTGTTTCTTTTGACAACCTAAAAACCCCATTTGAACAGGGCTTTTTGCCTTCAGATGGCCCCAGTTTGGGTCAGTTTGAGACAAATGCTTGAAGGCCTTGGCGCTCTGTGTTAGGTCTGGCCTAAGGGCAAGTCGGACTTGTCATCACTCATAAAATCAGAATAAACCTTTGGCTCTCACGTTCCTCCCTTGTGAGGAGGGTGGACCACTCTGGGTGCCACAGGGCAGCAGTGTTCCGTGGCAGAGCCCACAGCAGCTGAGGTGTGACCCCAAACCCAGCTCCCCCTCAGTGCCATGGACGTGTCCTTGCTTTGGCTCACCGGGAGTTAAGTTCAGAGCAGAGCCCAAGGACACTGAGCTGGGGCAGAGGGGACAAAGAGCAGAGCTCACCTGGTCACTGAGCTGTGCCTCAGCTGTGCTCACCCCAGAGATCAAGGAATCACAATGCCAGGATCAGCTGGGATCAGAGCTGTGTGATGTTTTACAAACACCCTGGGGATGTTTGGGAAAGCTGCCTGAAGTGCCATGTCTGGTACTCCTTTGTGATGCTTCAGGCTGGCATTGCAGCTCTCCAGTAAGGGGCTGGCACTGAACTGGGAATGTCTGGGCAGGAGCTGCCCTGGCCACTGATATGTGGGGTAAACTTTTTTTTCTTTTTTTTTGAAATTATGTTTCTTGCATCCTCGTAGTGATCTACCCACAGCAGTCTGGAGCTTGATAATTCCAACAATTAGAGCATTTACCAAACTTCTCTGCTGCTTTTGGTTACTGGACTGGGCAGAACAAGAAGTTGGTGGCATCATAAAGATACCTTGAGGTTATTTATGAAATCCCAGCCTTGGTTGTTTAGGCTTAGCTGTTCAGTTTTTTATGAAATCCTTTTGGATCCTGGGATTGAAAGTACAAAACATTTCCTGGGATTGAAGCTGCAAAACATGTTCAGAGCATTTTAATGCTGAAGCTGATGGCCAAGTGGGGACTCCACATCAAAAAGTAGATTCTGGAAAGAAGGGGATGCTGGAGATCATACAGTGACAAACCCACAACAGAAAAGGGGGAAAATGCTGCTTTTTTTGCCAGATGAACCACAATTGTTGTTTGATTCCTGTTACAGATTCTAGGATTCTGTTAAATCCCTGAATTAACACCAAAATTTCATTAGCAAAGTGTGGTTGGAAGATGACATATTTCAACACTTTGTATGTCAGCCAGCTTATGATCAGATTAATTCTGTTAATAAATAAGACTTAAAAGATTTCTAGGAAAGAATGGCCTATAATAATGTTCTCCTTCATGTGAAAAATTTTGAAACAGTTGTTTTTCTTTGTTATGCTTAAAAATGTTGAGGGGGGGAAAAAAAGTCAAAGTGTTTTATAGCCATAGCAGAACAAAGGAAAAAATTTTGGGGTTTAAATTGTCTGGGCTTTTGTGGGCATTGAGTATTCCTGACATCCTATATTTGTTAAATGCTGCTGTATCTTGGAGCCAAAGGATCTTTTCATCTGGAAAGTACTGAGGGTTTTATCAACACAGTGAATTTCCTCCATACAACTGTAAAAAATACCAAATATCTCTATCAAAAAAACCTGTGTTTTTAAAAATTTGATGCACAAGCTAATTTTACGTGTAGTTCTATTTCATCATCAGCCATGTTTATTAGCAAATTTTACTGGCAACAATAAATAATATTCTTTATTGAAAGGAAAAGCACATTAGATCTCTGGGAACATTAACTGAGGGACTGCAGCCCCGCAGATGTTTTTGGTTTTTTGTCCTCAAAACACCTTTTGGAGCAGCAGCATTGCACTCTGCCAGAGCTAGGGTTGGAGTTGGTAATAAATAAATAATTCTAGTTTATTGGTTTAAAAGTCCCAAGCAAAGGTAAATCTAAGTGGATTAAATGCCCTTAATTAGTGCTTATTAAGGGAGGAGAGGCATCTGAGAGCACCCAGACTAAGCTGCCCTGATCTGGAGAAGAAGCATTTTTAGTCCTGTTTTAAAAGGGAGACAGGAGGGCAAAG
Source organism: Urocynchramus pylzowi (assembly GCA_013397555.1). Lineage (NCBI taxonomy): Eukaryota > Metazoa > Chordata > Aves > Passeriformes > Fringillidae > Urocynchramus > Urocynchramus pylzowi. The sequence goes on from VZRH01003998.1 coordinate 567,348, forward strand.
CCTTGGCTTCACCCAAGGTTTGTGGCAAAGGTGGAAATTAAGGCTGCAATGACTGCTGGTTCAGGTGGCTGTGATCTTGTGTAAGTGACAGCACAGAGGACATTAATTAGGGGGAAAAAAGCCCTGAAAGCTTAGTGTAAACTCTAAATGAAAATCTAGAACTTAGGCTAAAGGCATATATTGTGTCAAGGGCTTTTTGGTAAGGGAGTCTTAACTTGCTTTATTCCCCAGGATACTCTGAGGTGGCAGAATTAACTGCTACAACCTCACTACTAGCTCAGGATAAATTTTGTCAACAGACACACATTATGGATAAAATTTTTAAGATATTTTGTTGCATTTTCTGTTTTAACTTGGATGAAGAGGTTTTTTTGGTTGTTTGGGGTTTTTTGTTGTGTTTTGTTTTGTTTTGTTTTGTTTTGTTTTGTTTTGTTGCTGGTTTTTGGGGTTTTTGGGGGATTTTTTTTTGTTTTTTTTTTTAGCCAGCAGTGCCTGTAGAAAGGAGGTCAGCATTTCAGTGTTGGCACTGGCTTATGTCTTGTAAGACATCTGGTCAGAACATGCCCCACTGTTGGTGATGGCTCTGTGGCCACAGCCGTGCCAGACGCTGTCAGTCACCGCAGAGCCTCAGAGATGTGCGTGTCACAAAGTTCTCCAGAGGCACTTCTAATCCTTCTAATTGCCTTTGTGCCCAGACATTACCATGATAAACCATTTGGCATGGTGAAAGAAAGGCTGTAAGGGACCATCTTAATGTTGAATACGTGGAGTGCTTTTTCATGGATCTTTATTTCTTTGTCACTGACTTTAGCCTGTAATAACACTCATAACTCTGCAGTGTCTTTTATTAGCAGGGAATTACAAGGCACCAGCACTGGTGCTTTAGCATTGGAAGGCAGACCTTAAAATTTACCAGGCAAATGACTTTATCTTGCTCATAACTTCCTATATTCTGTTTGATCAGCAGAGGAAGTCACGTCTTCCAAAAGAAAAGGTAAATTAAATCTGCAGGTCTTTTATGGCTTTGCTTTCTCTGTTTCATGGGGTCTAAACTCTGAGACACCTGTTTTTCACAGCCTTTGTTGATGTAAATTGTAGTTTCACACAAACTCTGTCTGTTAGAGAAATAAGGGTTTAGCCCTGAGGTTTTCAACTCTTGCTTCAGCTCTGTCTCTTGATTCCATTAAATGGTTATCTTTAAAAGCCTGTATTGACACATTCCTTATAAATGATAATTAAAATAGGCTGAGTTTCATGTTAGGCTTAGATAGCTATTGATCACAACTCAAATTCTGATTTTTAAAAACTCTTCCTTTCAAAACCATCTCTCTTTTTCTGCTGCCACAGAAATTATTTCATTGTCTGAAGCATAGTACCTTCTCTTCAAAATTACAGGGTTTCAGATGTTTGGCCAGCCAGGCAATCCGAGTGGCTGAGCATCTGTAAGTACTTTATAATATCTTTGACATGCTTTGTGAGGCAAAGAATTGAGTCATCTTTTTTTTTCCTGCAGCAAACTTTGCACTCTGGCATTTTTCTTGACTTTTCATGTCTCAACACATTGAAGAACTTACCATGGCCAACAGCAAAATCAGACTTACAAGTTTTATAAAAGACTAGAGCTAGTGCCTGCCTTTTCCTCTGAACTGCAGTCCAGATTTATCTGACAAGTTTAAAAGTTGGTATTTTTACTTTTTCCTACATTATCATTGTTGTCCTCAATGATTTATTTTCCCTCCAGAAGGCACTTTGCTGCATGAAGTCCTTTTTATTCCTTGTTAGCCCCCGAAGGGATGCCACCTGACTCCAAATGATGGAGTTAAGGATTTTATAAATGCAGAATAAAATATAAAGTCATACACAGCTAAACTCTCTTGCTTTTAATAATGTGGACTACACTAATTTTGCACTGGAAAAATAGGGAAAAAAATTCCAAACCAGCCGTAAAATTCACTGCTTTTAATTGATAAGACAGGAGTAATAACACTGAGAGGGGTCCTGGGTAATTAAAAAGGTGCAAACAAAACACTCTTATTAGTAAGTGTTAAGTAATACTGATGGAAGCCCACACAGTTTGTAAAGAAGGGCAGACAAGGTTTAGAATTGTGTTATAAGAAAATGGAAATCAGCTTTTTTAAGGCTCCTGTGATGCTCAGAGTTTAGTGCTGCATTTCAAAGACGTTTTTCTCTCCAAAGAGCAGAAAGACTTTTCTGTAGAGGAGAAAGTGGTGCTTAAAAAAGACAGAGCTGGGGAGATACCCAGGAGTTAGGAGGCAGAATCCCCCAGGAGGAAGAACCTGTGCTCCAAGGTCTGGGACTTTACTGGAGAGGGGGAAAAAAAGATAAAGATAAAAACAAGTGTCTAATGCCGTCCAAAGACGGGGCATCTGTAAAACAGTCTGTGCACAGGGCTGTGTAGGCTTTCCAAGGGCTGTGCTTTGTTCCAGTTCCAGTGAGTTCCTGGAACGCAGCCTCCTTCCCTGCTCCTGGAACAGCCTTGACTGCTGGGCTTCTCCAGCCGTGGAGGTGGAAACACAATCTGTGTGAAGCGCGGATTCCACCAACAAAAGGGTGCCGGGGAAAGCGACGTCTTCAAAGCGAACCTTCCGCGGGCCACAAACATTTATAACTCTGCACTGAGGGGTTTTAAAGCCTGGCACAGCAAGGCGAGTTGCAGGGTTTGGCAAGCAGGGGTTTGGGGATGTGGACCTGCTTTGTTATCAACATCTCTTTTCCCTGAGAGATCTCTCTTATGGCCTGGCTCATCTCAGGGGCGAGCTGGAACAGCACCAGGTTGCCCTGGCTGATGCCATTGTGCCTACACCACTTCCAGCATTTGTGTCCACATCCTTTTTTTTTGCAGAGCTGTATGTTCTGCTGTAGGTTGCTTTTGATTTTGTGCTAATCATGGTTCTGGCTGCTTCAGGGATATCAGCAGGAGAGAGTCACTGAGGATTTCAGCTTTGTGCATTAAAATACTCCTGCCAAAATGAGTGTTGACTTAAGAAATCTTCAGATTCCACTTAGAATTTTCTGCTGGCTCTCCAGCTTTATAGGTAACTGAAACTCAAGAAGATCAAATATCAAGAGTGTTTTTTAAAAAACGACTGGCTAACACTTTTGAATGGCACATCACAGGGAAATAGAAATATCTTTGTTAAACTTCACCATTTTCATAATAGTTGGGCCTTTCTTAAGTGTAAGAAGAGAAACATGGAAAATCTGATACCTGTGCATGGTAACTATTTACCAACATTTAAAGGCAGGGTAGGAGAAGAATCAAGTGGTCAGTAGCACTCTTAGAGTTTTTGAAAGGCATGGCCTTAATTTTCTATAACTGGAATGTTTTTTCCATCCAAAATGAAAATACCTATTGTTTTGTTAGCATTAAAAGATTACTTACAAAGAGCTACAAAAGGAAAGCAGCCAAAGCTGCCATATTCCTGCCACTTTCTTGCGTCAGCAGAGTTGGGAATAAAAGAACTTTCCAAGTTACAGTGCTGCACTTGAAAAGGGAGAAAAGTCTGCGGCGACTTTTATCTGTGTGTTCAGCAGATCAGATGGCAAACTCACCCCCAGAGCCGAGCAGGGGAGCAGCTCCTGCCTTTCTCTGGAGCCCCAGTGGTGTGAAACAGCACCAGGTACTGTTTTTGGACATCAAAAGGTCCAGAAAAGAGCGTAAACTTTGGGGTTTTTCAAAACACCTGTCTAATTAGCTCAGCTCAGTGTTTGCCAGCTCTAGCTCTTACTTTCTCACAGTTGTGTGCTCAGCAGAAGTGGCTTTTTCATCTCAGAGATTTGGGTAAGAGGTTAAAGTTAAACCTACAAACACTGTCACCAAACCTGACCCGTCAGCTCCTCGGTACAAACCTATCCCATTTCCTCACAGCATCAATCGCCCCATTGTGCCCAGCTAGGAAAGGTGAGGTGGAGCTGTTTGCCAGCTTTTTCTAGAGGGACGAGATCATTTTAATTGAATGTTATTATCAGCCAGTCCTTGTGGTTTGACATGGATTCAAAGTGAAGCTGCTCATCCGCTTAGAGAATGCGTAGGCACCGATGGAATAACCTCAGCAAGTTTTCGGATGCCTCCATCCTCAGGGAAATTGGTTTGATTTGCCCTTCAGTGGAAATTTTGTGTACTGTTGGCAGCCAAAATAGCACTGGAGTCCAGAAGCAGGAGAAAGTCTATTCTGTGTGTTGTACTCTGCTCCTTTTCCCACTAAAATTTATACAGTGAATATTTTCTGTTTGTACACCTTGTTGCCTTTCAGCCCAAGAAGCTTGCCTCCATGTGTTCATACAACACACATGTGCATAATAAGATGGAAAAATATATTAGTTTTATTGAAAATAAGCTTTATTCTTTGAGCCTGTTGCATGTGGATATGCATTTCATGTCCATCCTCCATCCTGCATTGGAGAGTGGGGTGCCTTTCCTGGGAGCAGTTAATTGTTGCTGATTCTTGCACCATCAAGTCTTGATTCACTGATGAACAGGATCTGAGACAGTAAATATTTGATTTGTTGACCCTTGAAGATATGCATAAGGAAGACAGAGGGCTTGAGGCTTATGGAGAAGACTGTGAACCTCAAGGCTGAAGCTTTTTCTGAAGTGTTTCTGTGCAGGCATCTGTAGTTTTGTATCTTTGGCCTCTTCAGGAAGCCTGACTGATTTATGGGGCAAAGAGAGTTCACCTGTTTTCTTCTTCAGGGGTCTGTCTAAGAAATTTATTCTCAGGAAACTGAAATAAGTTGCCTACAGGATAAAATTTAGGACTTTAAATGAATTTCTTGGCAGCATCCCCTCCAAAACTGCCAGATAACAGAGGAGTGGAAGAGCAGTAAAGCAGGGATGAGTCAAGCACAACCAAAACCTTACTACTCCAAGTAAGGAGGAGGACACAACCACTTTTTAGCTTCTTCTGTTACTAAAACTGTCTCTGCTTATTTTTAGTTTAAGCTTTCACCACCCTGGAGTCAATAACTTCAATTAAATCAACGTTTTAATAATTACAAAACCAAATTCTTCAGCACTGATGGACGTTCATGTACAAATCTAATTCCTGATACAACTCAAAGAGTGACCTGCAGTGGTGTTGGAACTGCTTCACTGGCCTGGACAACCAACTGTGAGACCCAAATTTGTATTTCCAGTGTTGAATTTGTGTCCTATGTTTGGCACCTCCAGAAAATAAATCATCAGTGAAAACCCCAGATTGCCAATTATGAAGAGTTCATTAAGATTTGCTGAAGTTCAAAGCAAAAACTCCAGTTCCTCACAGGTCAGGGCAGCTCTTCTAATGGTTCCTGCTTTGCCTCCAGCAGCAGCTCATCCCCAGAACCTGTTTATTTTTCTGCCAGGGCTGTTGGCAGGTGAATAGAGTCACATCAGATCACCTCACTTGTATTTTATGCTGGAAACCCATGCCCTGGATATGCCATTTTCCTGGCCCAGCATGGCATGAGATCATGGATTTCAAACCAGGCCACGTTGGCTGTAGAAGACAAAACATGCAATGTCCTGTTCACTTCCCTCTTGAGATTTGCCAGGAAGTCCCAGTTCAGTTTTGCCCTGGGGTTTGCTGTCTCACAGTTCAGATCATCCCAAAGGAATAAAGCTTGGTGTGGGGAGGAAAGAGAGCATCACTCATCGTGACCATAAAACATTTGTAATACAAAAAGGAGTGGATGCAAGTTCTTCTAGAACCAGATCTGGGGAAAACCAACCAGTCCCTTTTCTAGGGAGCTAATTAGTTAGGACATGGCAGCACTAAAGCTTCCTGCAGATATCCTGTGGTTTAGGAAAACACATCATTTGTGCACTTGCCAGGTGGGCAGTGGTGCTGGTCCAGACTCACAGAATCATTAAGGTTGGAAAAGACCTCTGAGATCATTGAGTCCATCCAGGCTCCTGAGAGTCACTGTCTCAGCAGCACATTTTTATTTCAATAGAAGGTTGTGCTATCTCTCTTTTCAACTAAAACTGTTGAAAATATGTTAAACCCTGAAGTGCTGTAATGTTTTCCTTTCCGTTTTTCCACGTGTGTGCCATGAGCTCCCACCTGTGGTGCCATGGACCTCCTTGGCTTTTTCATTCCTGCTGTCAGCCTGACTCCCTTTCCACCCTGCACCCACCTTGCCACAGCAGGATCTCACCTGGAAGAGACCCAGGAAGAGGATGTGCTCCCTCAGGGAGGGATGATGCCCACAAGGAGTGTCCAACCCCCTGCACCCACAGCAGGAGCCCCGGGTACTCTCCCTGCTCTGCTCTCTGCCAGCTTCGTTATGTAAGAAAGGGTAAAAGTACAAACAAGAACACTGAACATGAAAAGTGTGTTTGTTTGCTTACTGAGAAGCCTGGCAGAGGCAGAATGGAACTGTATAAATAAAAATTCAGGCTGACAAATGTTAGGTACCTGCAGGAACACCTGCACCGCTGAACCAAGCCAGGACTCTGCAGGCAGCTGGAAGGAGAAATGCGGGGTGGGTATTGACACTCACTGGCTCCAGAAAACATCTCTATGTGCTGTATTTAAATTCCCCTTGCTTTTGTTTCTACTGTCAATATCATTCATATCCTTTCAGTTTTGCACTTGTAATTCAGCATGGTAGGACAGCAATTACTGAAGATTATTTAACAATTTGGATATTATCAGTGGATTTTAATTGTCTGCCTGGAAACACCTTTGACCACAGCTGTGCTCTGAACTCCAAGGAGGGACTCCTACCTGATGTATTGTTTCCTTCCTGCTACCAGAATAACACATCACTTCTACTCAATGTTTGTGTCTATTCATAACCATTGTATGGAAATGTGTATTTGCAATGAAGTTTGGTGGTGCTGAGCACTCATTTGTGTTTCCAACTCAGCCTTGTGGTGGGTGGGAAGAGCTGATGTCCCTTCTCTATCTCAGCAGAGGCCAAGCTCATTTGTGCTTCCTTATTAGATCCTGAACTAGATGGAGATTTATGCAACTTAACCAGTACTGAAATTCTTAGATCTTTCACATTGTGCCACAGTTCTTCTTGTTTTTCCCGCAGTTTTTGTCTCAGTTGTGATAAGGGGAAGGTTTTGGGATGCATGAAGTAGCTGTGCAGTTTGCCTGAGAGACGTTAATGTGGAGCTGCACAAATGAGAAACTCATGGTGCTTCAGAACCTGATCTGTTTTCTGTTACTTTTAGTCCTGTTGCATTTAAAAAATGTCGTCCACATAGGAATGTTTGGAACTATTTGCATATATTTTTTAAAAATCTTTGTGTGCCTTTTGGGGGTATCTCAGCTGCCTTGTCAGGACCCTGTGGGTGTTCCTGGGAAGCAAAAGCAGGGGTGTATCTTGGGGATGCCTGTTAGAGTCACAAGTAACTCAGCAGGACCTGTGCTGGGTGGGACTGAGATCCTCTCTGCCTGTGCATTTTCATGTAAGACTTTTCTGCCACAGCAGAAATATCTTCACACTGAAACACCAGAGTTTCAGCTCAAAACTGGGTTGAAACAGACTTAACAAAATATCCCACAAAAACAAACAAAGCCCAAAAGCTCTCAATGGAAACCAATCTGCTTTGTCACAACTGTGATAAGAGCTCTTGATACCCCACTAAAAATGTATCTGAGCACAGCAATAGCTTTGGTGAGTGTTTTTCCCCTCTTATCCTCTTCCTAGCTTGCCTGTGTATAAATTACACCTTATTCTTACCTCTGCTGGAGAAACTGTTAGCACCAAAAAATGCAGCATGGGCTCGAATGTTTAAATAATTGCTTTTAAGGGAAACAAACCAAATAAATTTAAACTAGACAAGTTCCAATTTTTTTTATTGATGATTCCAGTTCAGCTGTAAAGAATACAACAGAGTTAAAGAAAAACAGTGGTGAGGACTTCCAGAAATGAGTTATGCCGGAATTAAAGTAAAATGTTTTGTATAAAAAGCTATCAGAAATATTTAAATAGGTCATGGAGCCTGACATTGTTCCTTGCTATGTGTGTATGTGTGTGTCTATCTGAAATATTATGCACTACTCTTGTAGAGCTCTAAAATGGACGGAAAGACTTCTGAAGAAACTGAAATAGATCTTCCCCATGTCTAATTTGGAAAAAAAAAAAAAAAGAACTTAAAGGATTTTAGAAATGTTTAGAAACATTGGCATTATGACAGCAAGAATCTCTGTCATAACGTCATATGATTAACTAGATCAGAAATGTTCTGGGATGTTCTGATCAGTTATGTTAATGCCTCTTTTAAAAAGTATAAAGCTAATGCTCTATAAAATAGATACTTGAAAAACAGTTTTGGTTTTCCTCAGGCTACTGAGATTAGAGTTTCGTAATCTGTTTGACCAGCTGCAGAGGACGTTCTGTTTCATTTTTTCTTTTTAAGTAAATGAGCTTCATCTCAACATGATTATAAAGTAAAAAAAAGAATCAGCCTTCAAAAATACTCAGTTTTCACTCATACTTTTAAATAGGAGCAACTGCATTGTCATGTCTTGTTGCAAATGTAATTGGGTTGGAGGTCATTAAAGACTTTGAATAAAAGAATTTCCAAGTTTCCAAGTGTGCATCCTCCCCTGTCAAGAATCGCCCCATTTTTGGCTTCCAGACATAATTTTAGCAGATATTACTTTGCTGCCTCTTACATCTCACATGTGTTGAGTCAAGCTCGCTCTTGTTCAGTTCAAAAAGCAGTGGTTTGCCTTGCGAGTTAATTTTGTTGATTAAGGTTACTTTGAAAGGTAAAAAGACATTATAAAATTTCTTTGTGTGTGCCTTGTGTGCAAGAAAATGTGTGTTATTTTATGTAATAGGAGAATTGCAGCAATACTGAGCACTTGATTGCACAAAATGAATAGCTTTTCTTTCATTCTCACTGGGATTCAGATTGGCCTATTGATTAGAAATATTTCATATTTCTGTTTTAAAAGAGCATAACAAAATAAGAGGCTTTGTAAGGCCTGTTAGAAATGTTTATATATCCAGGTCTTCGTGTATCCCTGAGGAGCAATGTATTTTAAGGAGACATTTGTAGAGCACCAGGGGTCTGCTGGAGCCTCTGGGCTCGCTCCAGGTGTGAAGTATCTGAACACCCACTTAAAGTGGCAGTTTGGTGATAAACTTGGTTGGGAGTGAAGCCCCAGGCAGCAGAAGATTGCCTCGTTCAGCCAGTGATTGATAAATCTGCTTTATCTCAGCTCAGGCGTTCTCCAAGTCATTGCAGGAAATTCTGCCCGAACCCCTGATGTTTGTTTTTGCAGAACTGTTGTTAAGAGTACAGCAAGCAGCAGAACCAGATGTTTTGCTGGTTAATTTGTGTTCACAATAGCAGCTTTTCAGTAGCATGGTGTTGACACAACGTTTTAGACGTTCTTGAGACAGAGCATCAAAAATTCAAGAAGTTGCCTGAAAATGTTGGAGCTGACATCAGGTCTTCACAGGAAACCTGCTCAGAGAATGGCAGACTCCTCGCCGTTCCCTTTGATTGCAAAGTGTTTAATAAAAAGCAAATTAGGAAATGAAAATTGTCTCACAGATCAATCGGGCACAGCGGTTCCGCCTGCTCAGCATTATCTGTCAGACATTAACCTGATGGGTAATGTGGTATTTTGTATAATAGTCTCAAAATCAGACTGAAACGTTGACTGAAAATATACCTGATGTATTTTGTGTGTGCTCTGAGGCTGATAACAAACTCTGCAGTTCAAGTTTTAATAACTTGGGGGAAGCTAAGAAACTTCAAAAGCTTCGTGATAAATGTTTTTGACAAAGCGTCAGCTGAACATTAGGCAGAATCTTGGTAAATCCTTTCATAAGTGGTTTAAAATGGAGTTCTGAACTTTTCCTTTATAAGTGTATGCTTAAGATGTCATGGTATCTTTGGGTTTAAAAGATTCATTTTATCTGGTAAATGTGCACCACTGGTGCACACTTCTGCCTAAACCTGGGTGAGTGCAAGAGGGAAGCAAAGCAGTTCAGGGCTTTTCTCCTTTTGGCAGCCTCTGCTCTTGACCATGACACTCATACAGGCTGGGAAAAAGGGGAAGAAGCAGTGTTAAAGCAGACTGCAAAATACTCCAGGTAAATATTGCAGTAAGTCTTCCAGCTGTCAGGCTTTTGATTGACTCTATCTCAACAGCCCCAAAGTGTCCTGGTCATAGACAAAGCAGTGCTTGGACATGGCAAGTGCATGTTGGGTTTTGTGGCCCGTTGAGAAAAGCAGATGAAAGCCAGTTTATTACAGCCTTTGAACCTTGCCTCCCTTTCCCTCCTGTCACCTGAGCCACTAAAACAAAGTAAAAACAATTCCCTCCTTGGCTCCCCCTGACAAAAATGCCCGACTTTACAATTTATGCTGCTGTTTTCTTTGAACTGTTATCTCTGCAGGACCTTATGGCATCCTTTGCTTTTCAAAAGAATTGAGTTTATAATGTCCTGCAGTGAAGCCCTGACTCAGCAAAATGCTTAAGCCCCTGCCTGATTTTATGTCTACAAATAGCCTTGCTGGTGCCATCAAGATATTTTAGGGATGTATCTTAGAAACATTGTCTTGAAAAGATTTGGGCTGGAAGAGACCTTAAAGTCCATCTTATCCCACCCCCTGCCATGGGCAGGGACACCTTCCACTGTCCCAGGGTGCTCCAAGCCCCATTCAACCTGGCCTTGGGCACTGCCAGGGATCCAGGGGCAGCCACAGCTTCTCTGGAACCTGTGCCAGGGCCTCACTTCCCTCACAGGGAAGAATTCCTTCTAATAGACCTAAAGACTTTGCAGGAAAATTATTTTAAAACTTTGGTCATCTCAACTAGGTGTATAGAGAAAATGCTGCAAACATTCAGCAAAATATCTTACAGGAGCAAAGCAGGAAAAGATAGGCATATTAGCAATCCTAACAGTGCTCAGGTGATCTCCCAAAGACACCACATGAAGTCTGATGTGGAAGTGTTATGGGTCTGCTCAGGAGCTAATGCTGATGATCCCAAGTTTATAATGTACTGCCAGTCAGTCTCTTGCCTATGAATTGTCAAAAATGAAAATAGCTTATGTTAGAGCCTGCCACACTGCAAAGTGTTTGCATGTATTTTTCTTTTATGTTAAATGACCTACTTTAAATTTTTTCCCCTACTGCTGGAGAGACTTGATTCTGTTCCTGAAGTCAAATTATTCCTTTTCTTCCCGAACCCCTTTCTTTCTTTCTTTTTTCCCACAGTCCCTCAAGGGCAGGATTTGTTAGACTTCCCAGGGGCATCTCCTGCTTGCAAATCTCTGAAGCCATAGCCTAGTGCAGCAGGGAGCTGCCTGACTGGTGGGGATGAGCAAAGCCCCCAGCTTGGAGAATTTTTCAGGATCTCCATTCCCATTTTGTAATGTCAGCAAAGTGAACCAAACTTCCCAATGTGCCATGGTGTATGTGGGAGCTTATATTGTTCATGCTGAATTCTGTGCCTTTGGAAATTACACCTTTTATCTGATTCCTGACCAAGGAAATTTTTTTTTTCATAATGGCAGCAGAAAATGGGCAGCCAACTCTTGTAGGGACACATTTACAAAGGTATTACCAATTTGCATTTTCATTCCGTGTNACCCTTTGTTTTGATTCCTACCAAAGAAAATTTTTTTTTTTCATAATGGCAGCAGAAAATGGGCAGCCAACTCTTGTAGGGACACATTTACAAAGGTATTACCAATTTGCATTTTCATTCCGTGTTGCAATTCATGTTCACTCTTCATGAAATAGTGTTTAGTGGTTAAAATTAAATATTAGGCACTAAGAGTCACAGATTTGCTGTCCCTGCATAGTAGGACACTGTAAGGAGCAGTCTTTGCAGGTCTTCCCCTTTCTCCCACCCATCCAAAGCTGTTCCCAGCTTCAGCAGTCCCTGAAGTTGGACTGATGGTAACAGGCTGGGAGGTCAGTGAAAGTAAAATAGGAAAGAGAGATGTCAAATACTGCTTAAGGCACTTTAATTTCTGTTCCTGCGGAGCAATAAAGCCTAAATTTTCTGTACAGTCATAATAGCAATTGTAATGTATTCAATAGGATAGAGAAATAATTCATGTTATTAAACATGGTGACTGTTTTCTGTGTAAAATAATAGATTTTCTTTTCTCTTGCAGTAATGTTGGCCCCTGCATATAGGTTGTGGAAAACCTTGTTTGCAAAAACAAAGCCATTGTTTTAACAAAAACAGCAGAAATTTTGCCTTTCATATTGAATCAGTAGCATAATGAGTCGTGGAGCAATAGTTCAACATCAAAGGAAACTTTTTGGATATATAGTGTGTTGCAACAACAGCGAAAAAGTTCCCACCAGAAAGGAATTTTGCCATATGTGAACAGCAAACATATGTATTAGGTTAAAACCAGAAGATTTCCTTTGCTTTGCACCAAAACTAAGAGAGAACTCCAAGTGCAGAGGTTTTTGTTTGCAGTGTCATGGGCAAGAGCTCAGTGAAAACCCAAAAAGCGCTGAGGATGCCCCAACAATTTGGCTCAAACATCACTGTTTCACTTTTAAAACACCCTTGTTTTGCTCTGACTCATGGCATTGCATCAATGGTCTTCACAGATATATTTGCCCAATTTATTTATAGTAGTAATAAACCCAGATAAATCTATTTATCTCATTAAATGTTTTAGCAAAATTAATGATCGTTTTTAAAAATCTGGATGGGATTCTTGGCTGCTTCCTTTGGATAGAGTTGTATTTGACTCTAAATTGTGAGACCACTTAATGTAAAGAAGTTTTTGCCCAGACAGCCTATAATTCTGGCTTTGTGGAGAGATAAAGATTTTGAAAACTAAATGTTTTCATGACAAAATTTTAAATCATCTCCATGTGTATTTCGGGAAGAAAGTTCTCTTTAATTTTTATTAACATTCACATGGGGCTTTTTTTTCTCAAAGTTCCAGAGATTTTCTTCTCATGAACAAGGAGAGAAAAGACATCAATGGATGTAAATTGAATTTAGAAGGCACTTGAAGAGAGGCCTGTATTCAGAATTATTGTTGGCACATGTTTTGAGGATGTAAAGTGGAAGCCTTCTTCTGTGGGCATTAGTAAGGAGATAATTAAGACTACAGTAGGTAATTAGAGTAGCTTTTATTACTGCATCTTTCATTAACTAATTATATTAATTTGGTAACATTTGAAAAATTCTTTGAAGATGAAAAGTGCTAACTCTCACTACCTTTAGTGGTAGCTTTACTCTGCACTGGTCATAAATTTCCAGGACTTTTCTTGATACAGATGCACATCCATATGTGCAGAGTTGCTAATAAAAATTACATATTTCTAATAAAAAAGACTGACATTATTTGGCATTTTTGCTGATCAGGATGAGCAGCAACTTTTCTGGTGGCACTTTCTGTTTCAAAGTGAAAATTCATTGATACTTAATTTTTTTAGAAAATTTTCTTTTTTTTTTGAATAAATGAATTTATTCAACCCTCAGAGCACAGAGATGAATGGTTGTGATCCATGACTTCCCACTGATGTGATGGGATCAGGAATCAAGCCTTGTCTGCTCTCAGGAACATACAAAAAGTAGGAAATCATTTTAGGTTAAAGAAAGAAAACATCTCACATTTGTAAATAGTTTCTTCACAGTTGTAATCAACACACAGAAATTAAGAATTGTAATTGTTTCCGTTTATGTAATTCTTCAGAACTGAACTTTCTTTCAGGTAATCCAACACTTTTGAAAAATACCCTGTGGTTAAAGGATAATCAAATCAGTTTTCGTATATTGGAGACCAAATCCTTCCTACATTCCTGTTCCATACTTGTTCCTGGGATTCTTCAAACTCTTACCAGCTTTTAGTTGATTTAAATCAAGCCCTGTAACTAACACCAAAAATTAATTCCTGTCTTGACAAGGGATTTTGGAATGCTGGCACTGCACCTTTTTGTCTCTTTAGGGCTCCTTGTCAAAACTCTGTGCTTTACAAGTTGGATTTTTTAAAAAACCACCTTTTTTCCCAGCCTCAGTCTGCCCCTGGGGTATCCCACAGAATTCCTCTGATCCTGTGCATCATCCCAGCTTTCCTGGAGCCACGGGCCCAACTCCACAGGCAGCAACCCCACGGGTGCTGCTCCCGTGGGGCTAAAATCAACTCCATTTGGGGCTGAAATCAACTCCATTTGGGGCTGAAATCAACTCCATTTGGGGCTGAAATCAACTCCATTTTGGGCTGAAATAACCTTCATTTGGGGCAGAAATAAACTCCATTTGCAGCTGAAATAAACTCCATTAAACGTTTTGCTGGAGATAATTCATCCACAGTGGGATAATAGGGGGAATAAAAGGTGCCTACCCAGAAATGCAGCTCAGAGGTTCCTTTCTCCTTCCACATCAGTGTCCAATGGCTCTGGATCACAGTGGCTGGGATGGGCTCATCCACAAACTCCACTCCATGTCCCAAAATCTGCCCGGAATATTCCAGCGGCGCCTTCTCAAAGCCGTTACTTTTCCCTTCCCTCCTTCCCATGCCTCTCGATGCTGTGTGAGACCCAAACAATATGATTTTATTTTGGGATCCTTTCCATTTTTAGAAATAAATCAAATGAGTTTTCCCTTTCTCCAGCTGTAATTCACCCTCATTGTTGCATTGGAGCTTATTATCTCATTTACATTTTTAAGAGCTTTTCAAAGTGTAGGATATCTGGGCTGGAAAGCAAAACATTTGATTTCTTTGTTCTCTGGCCAACACAAAGCACTTCCAAGGTCAGGTATGGTGTAGACATTCAACAGCAAACATGTTTACATGGCATTTGAAAGCCCGTTTAACTGAAAAAAAAAAAATATTGTCTTTATAAGAGTGATGCAAGTCAGCTTAGCACAGCTGAGGGACGGGAATTCATCCGAACCTGGAAAAATTTAACTAAATAAGTTAAGTTTTGTTTTCTGTTCAGGGGAAAAAAAGCCTCTGACGCTTAAAAATTGGCCTGGATTTTTATTTTTAATCCCTTTTTCTTAATCTCGGCAGTTTTTAATCATAGGCTCTGCTGCTCTTTGGGCAAAATGTGACACTTTGAAGCTGTAGAAGAAAAACTGCATTTCTAAACAAAACAAAACAAAACATTGTTTAATTTTCTAAAAGAGATGTTCTGGGGTGTACCTGGGGTAAGTCCTCTGCTCTTTTTAAGAGTGTTCTACATGGCAAAAGCTTCCCTGTCTGATTCAGAGAAAGGTCTGAGGCTCTGGTAGCTTCAGGAATTGCCATCAGCATTCAGGCTCTGGCCACTGCATGTGAAGCTTTTTGACTACAGAGAGAATTTCCAGTGTGATCTTCAAAAAGGTGCATTATTCATGACATCTCTCATGATCCCTCCTAGAAAATTAAAATCATGGGCAACAAACTTGCATACTTCTAATTGCTATTTTCAGAGTTAATCACATGCAGGAATGTATAACAACGATGGGATTGTGATGTTACTTTTTCATTTTGGCATGGCTTTGATCAAATGCTGAACTTTTGGTTTTACTTTTTTTGCCATTGCGCTGATAGAATATCTGGAGTACTCAAATGAACGTTAATTACTCATGGAATTTATGCAGCACAGGAATAGTCCAAAAAGGGTCCAGTAAAGGTATTTGTGATTGATCCAAGGAGTTAGCTGAGTTGTTTTTTTGCCATCCCAATACAAAATCTGCCAAGAGCCAGTTATGATGTGATTGGAAAAATCTGGGAGTTCATACAGTAAATTCTGGTTTGGACAAATGGTGAATGGATAACTGGAAGAGTTGTTAGTTTGCTGTACTTACATGCTATAGTAAAAATACCTTCTTTCTAAATTTAAATTTAAGACATTTTCTGCTCTCCTAATGAAATAAAACATGTGTGCTCCGTGCTGGCAAATACTATCTAGAGTAGGTGAACCTAACAAAGGCTGTGTTATCTGAATTTCCCAAATTAAATGACTTTCAGATGCATTGCAAACCCTCAGATTTAAAGGAACTTCTTGTTTTATCCTCTGCAGAAGAAGTTTGTTGTAAATAAGACATGTAGAAATGGAGAAGGGAGGGAAGGAAGGTGGGAGCAGGGCACAAGTTCTCTTTGCCACCACGTGCTGCTGTCCTGTGCAGGAACAGTTTGAGATACAATTTTGTACTCAGGACCTGCAGATGGGGGTGATAGAAATCTGTTTTCTGGCACAAACACATATATATGGACTCACATGTATTTAAACATTTAAATGCTATCTCTTGGCCAGCTTCAAAGTCCTGTGAAAGGGTCAGACTTGCTCTTGACCACAAGGGAAGGATGAGTGATGTGTGATGAGGTTTCTTCCCTCCTTATTTTTCACCATTTGGGCTGGAAAAGCTGATCCTGAAAGAGCAGGAGAAGATGGGTCATACTTTGTAGTTTATCCAAAATGTGCTCCAAGAATGTTCCTGAGAGTCATCCTGGGCTGGTTGTGAATGGACACTTTGGGGTTGTGGCAGGATTTTTGTCTAGTTAATTGGGTTTTTGGTGATCTTCCTGATATGTGGAATGACCCTGCTCTCCTTATTGCATGTCTACACTGCTCATTTTAGCTTTTATGTTTGTTTGTGTTTTACCTCACAAGATAGATGTACAAAAAGCAAACAAAAAGCCTACAGTTCACATATAATTCCCACATATATTTCATTATATTAATGCAAATTCCTGGTACTGCAAGACTTGTTGAGTATTGAAGACGAGTTATGTATTCAAAGCCTGGATTTCAACATTTCTCAGAAGCTCTGATAGCATTAAAGTCCCTGGGCAGATTTGAAGTTCATGCTTGGGTCTGGTTACAATTTTTGGCATCAGAACATGTAACAGTCTTACAGCTATAAGACTTTAAAGTTAATGCCTGGCATCACTTCAAAACAGCGTGCAAGATCTATCATAAGTAGTCCTCTTATCTTATCTCAATAGCAATTTTATCCTGTAAATTATTGGAGAGTGCAGGATTTTGGTGCTGTGGAAATGAGCAAGGCATTTTTGCTGTTAAATCTTTGCACCACGAGGACTTTTAATGATCCTGAGTTGTGCACAGGTACCCTGGGCTGCTGGAAGCAAACATAAACCATATGGCAGGTCCTGCAAAGCTCCCTGAGTCCGTGGGGTTGTTGGTCTCTCCTCTCAAGGGAGAGGCAGGGGCACCAAGGGAGGCTTAGGTTAGATATTAAAGAAAATTTCTTCACTGAAAGTATGGTCAAGAAGTGGAACTGCCCAGGGAAGTGGTGGAGTTACCATCCCTGAAGTGTTCAAAAAACAAGTGAGCGTGGCATTTCGTGATACGATTTAGTGACCACTGTGGGGTTGGTCAGAGGTTGGACTCGATGATCTGGGAGGTCTTTGCCAGCCTTAATGATTCTGTAAATCCAGGGTGCTCTGCAGAAGGCCTCTGTGCAGCTCAGCTTTTTTAAGAGCAGCACTGGAGGCTCCTTCAGTGGCATTTGCAGCACGAGCCCCTTCCCGGGTCCAGCCCCGTGCTGCTTTTCTGATGGGTATCAATGCCCCGATTTCCTGCCATACAAAAGATGACTCAAAATATTCCCTTTCTGCAGCCACAGCCACCTCTGTGTTGGTGTCAATCCCCCATCCACATTGTGCACATTGCTTGGAGTCAGCACTTGCAGTTAACAATGCCTTTATTCAAGCTGACAGCATCGCTAAGCTTTTAGTAAATGTGTAAGTAAATGTTAAGCATGTATTCAAACATCCAACAATGAGGAGGAAACTTTCAAAACAAACAAAAAAAATCTTTGAAACTTTGTATTGTTTTTTTGGTGTGTATCTGTTAGAAATAACACAGACTATCAGTTCCTTGGGGCACGCTGTTCCTTTGTTAAGCATGTTACAAAAAGATCAAGGCTCTGAGTGACTGCTGGAATAAAAATAAATGTATAAGGAGAACAATCATGACAAAATAAATTTGTCAATGCATTTTATGAGCTTGGTTTAGGAGTGATTACTTCTGAACTAAATAAGGATTGGGTAGTTGTGGTAGAGTGACACGATCATATTATTCCTTTTATTTATTGCCATTTATACTTCATTTGTAGATCATGTGCTAGATTTGACTACAGGGCAGGAGGGGAGCCCCTCATCTCGGCCAGCATCCCACTTCAGTAATATGGAATACATTTCCACTCCAAATTCCAGACATTGTTTTCCAGAGAGAGGATTATTCTGGCTTAAAGAAAAAAAACTGTTGGTACACTGCAAAACTGCTCCTAAGAAGCTCAGGTTGTGCAGATAGGCTGACAACAAAAACCTGGGACATTTGCAAATGCAAATGTTGCAGTATTTCCATTTGCCTTCCAATCTTTGAGAGTATTTTGTACATTTTTAGGATGAGTAGTCTACAAGAATATATAAAAATAATGTATTTTTAGGACGAGTAGCCTATAATAAGATAAGACTTTTAAGATGTAACTACTCTTGTTCAGTCAATGGTCCCACCTGTGCAAAGTAACTTTTCTGAGTGGCCAAACTGCCTGTGTCATGCCTCAGCACCAAGTCCAGCTGCACCCACAGTGCTCCACGTCCTTCCCCAGCTCGTTGAAGATGTGACCTGGAAGTTTTGCTGCCATCTCATGTTTCTCACGTGTGGTTTGCATCCCTTGCTGTTGTTGCAGGCCTTGCAGGACGAGGTGGAGAATTACCGTGGGCAGATTTATGATGCTCAGAGGAGGCTCCAGCGCAACGAGCTGAAGGCCCAGGAGCAGGTACTACTACTGGGGGCTGTCCCCACCCCTGAGCAAGGAGGTGCAATGGTTAAAAATAATCCCTTCCTTCAAAGCAAAAGCACATCTTTTCCTGCAAAATTCTCAGCTAGCTTTCTTTTCTGTTTTGTTGGTAATAAAAGAGAATTAAACTGTCTGAACCCTTCAGGCAAATACTTATCTGCTGCTTCTATTGCAAGTTGGTATTTCAGCTATTCTAGCTGTTAAAAGATGCATTTATTTTGAACTGACTGTTTGCAACTGACTGTAGTTTTAATAAGGGTTTCTGAGACTATTCAAACCTGTTCTTTAATGGTTTGTATGAAGAGAAGTAAAATTGGACAATAACAGCTAAAAATAATCTTTAGTCCTGATCTTCTGCATTCATTGTCCAAACATGTCTGTAAACAGTTTCAGATGATTAATAGTGCTAAATTTTTTCTGGACACTTACAGTGAAGTCAGAGATTATTTAGTGTGCTTTGAGCAAAATAGAGTGTGGTGTTTACAGGCAGTGTTGGAACAGAAAGTCAATGATCTGCATTCAAACCAAATTAAATTGAAATATTCAGGAGAATATGCAGGTGATGAATGCCTGAATCAGATAGGAATTTATGTCTTCCTAATACAAATCAGGTTTTGAAGCGTTTGAGAACTTTATTTGGTGCTGAGTAAACAGTATCAACAGCATGTATCCTACATAAAGCATTCCTTACTCTATACCTGGAGGAATAATCAGTTGGGGTGGGTATAGGAGATTAATAATCATTAATTTCAAATATTTTTCCCTCAGTTTTGTCATCCTACTGGCACATGGTAATTCTCTGTCACCCTTGGTGTTTAACTGATGTATTTCTTCTCTGGAGTGTCAGTGATGAGCTGTTCCCTTCTGTCCCCCCTCTGCCTCCCAAACCAGATGTTGGGCCAGGCTCATCCTTAGCTGCAGTGCCTGCAGCACTGGAGGAGGTTGGTGTAGGGAGTGAGCTGGCCTACAAGCATCACATTTTGGCTTCAGAGTCTCTTGGAAAAGAAGGAGGAAAATCAGCTCTTTAAAGCATGGTTGTCCCTCCCAGGGAGCAGCACTGGCTGCACACTGTGAGGGATGTCCTCTTCCAATTTTTTTCTTTTTTTATGTTTTTCTTTAGTCTCTGCCACTGCCATTTTGTTGTTTTGGGTTTTTTTTCTGACCCCTTTTGGGAAGTATCCAGAAGAAATAAAAAGTGACTCATGAAATACAGAGATAGAAGGCTGCACGTGCAGATTCAAAGGGTGCCTTCAAGGTTTCCTCCTACATTAGTATCTGCTCCAAACCAACCTACAGAACTCTCCTGTCCAGACTTAATTAATGAAGGTCTAATACAGATGGTAACATCCTGTTCCCCATTATAATGGAACAGGAATGTTATTTAAATCTCACTGTGCTGTCCATCTCTGAGCTCGATGTGTTGGCAGATTTGGTAGAGCTCGTGTCCAAGTTCCTCAGTGGTCTTGTCTCTGCCTTTCATCCATTGGGACTTTCTGAAGCAGCTGGAGCCACTGAAGCTGGTTTGGTTTAGGTGCCTTTGGTCTATTTTGCAGACAAACTTTTTGGAAGTTCTTACTTGTCTCCTCTGTGACTGGTTAGTTCATTAGTTCTGCTTATCTCTCCAGTAGAAAAATGCAAAAGTGACAGTCTGACATGTTTCCAGTTACTGGGTTTGGCCAGGCTACCTGTATACATGTTCATCAAGTGTTAACAGTAGTTAACAACTCATCAGCTGATCAGGGACTTGAAATATTCAGGGCAGTAACTTGATTTCTGCTTTTACCAAATACTGTGTGAATCAAAATTGCATAAAACATGGAGATTTGTGCTGGCGCCATTACAAAAGCCACTTTTCCAAGCTTTTACATATCTATAAATAAGGAGGAGCGAGGGTTAAAGAGCTTCTGTTTCTCATTAAAAGGAAAAATCTTGTGTTTTGATTCTATAACAACAACAAACAAATGAATGAGACATGAAAAAACATTTTGTTGTGCTTTTAATTAAAACTAAAAAGCTGTTTCTCGTTATGGCTTGTTGGGTGGTATCTTAGGGCTCCATGTTGGCCGTTTTTCCAGTGCAATGTCCTCATAACTCTTCAGCCTTTAAGAGTGACTGACAGAGCCACAAAGTTTAACTCTTTGTTGCAGTGACCCTCTGGTGATCACACAGGCTTAACCTTTCGTTATTATAATCATCCAGAGAGACAAACTATCCTATAAATAAAGGGGAGAAAATACGTTGGGCTGTCAGCAAGCCCTGAGCTGCTCTGAAGGGGAGTGTGGTGCTGCACTGGGAGAGGAGCTGTTGTTTTCATGGAGCTTTTCCATTCCCATACTTTGTGCTCTTGGATGAACTCATGTTTACTCCTGTTTAGTTTTTCTCTCCCATTTTACAGCGTGGGTCAGTGCAATCACTTTGTGTCTGTGTTGTTTCACCAGTGGTGCCATATGGCAACGATCTCTGGATGATGGTTTCCAATCACATTTCTCAAAAGCGCTGGCTTAAATAATTTTGTCTTTTCCATAAAGGTTGTCCTGTCTCTGTCCTGGTTTTCCAGTGTAATGCTGCACTTTGAGAGTGGAGTCCCAGACCTGTATGATCTTTCTTCAGGTCAAAATGTTGGATGTTTCCTTTAAAAATTAGATGTCCAGCATCTTGAGACATAAATAATTGTATTCATGGAAAGTGATAAACTGGCAGTATTTGTGAAGACTGTAATATATAGTTTTTTATATATTGTTATTGTTGAATATATATGGTCACAGGACTGTTAAAGCAGTCTGGGAGGGTTTCTGGCAAATTTGGGTGTGTCCAAACCATTTCCTTGCAAAGCAGCAGTGAAGTTTCTGGTATCTCAGTCCTACATAACTGTGGGACCAGCTTCCTGTCCAGTGATCCCATTGTGTTCCCATATCGTGTACTTCTGGAGTGAATGTAGCCCTTGGTTGTCTCTGATGTGTGCCTGGATCTAATGTGAGACAAAATTTCCTACTAAACATTATTTCTTAAGTCCTGTGGCTTTGTGCATTTGTCAGTCATAGTTTAAAAATCTCCATTGTTCGTACAGGAGGCTCTACATCCTGTGAGTGTGTAATTAAAAATGACACACATCACTGAGAGCTTAATGAATCCAGGAATGTGCAACAAGTTTTGCTGAACTGGGGTCTGTATAAATATTCATGGTGGTGATCTTTTTTTTTTTTTTTTTTTTCCTACACTACCTAGATTTTTTTAGCATTCATTTCATTTCAGATTCTTTTTTAAAGGGTAATCACCCCAACTCAGTTTACTAAAAAGCTCCAAGAATCTGTCTTTTGGGAATTACACACAAGAATTTTTCTCCAGGAAAAAAAGACAACTATTATTTTCATTCCTTGTTCTAATGTTTCTAGCCATAGATTTGGGTTGAGTATGATATAAAATTTGGGATAACAGAGGAGAAGAAGTTCCTTGTGTTTGCAAACAGCTGAAGTAGCAACACTATGGATACTCAAACCATAGGGATACCTCCAAACAGTCGAGCCATAAATAGTTTTAAAGGAGATTCTGAGACAGAAAATCAATTATGTTCAATTCATTAATATTGCTGAGGAAATGAAGGAGAATAGCAATGGAGGTTTTCAGCCCTTTAATTTCTTTTTCCTGAAACAGATTATTAAAAAAGGAGAAAGGAGTTATCTGAATGAGGATGTTATAGAAGTATTTGGCATAAAATGGAGCAGCTTAGTTTAAGTGGATTTCACTCATGTTCAAACGAAAACAGGAGTGATAATTGTAAAAGAGCCATGATTCAAAAGCATTCAGCCAATTTTCATTTCTAATGTTTATTATCCTGACTTGCTCGATTTTTTTATGACTGCTGGATATTTACCACATTCAGCCCAACTTACTGTTTCCATGCCAACTAAATATGTTTGTTCTCAGATGAATGCTGTGATGCATCCTTCTGAAATTTCAGTTGCTGTGTAGCACAGAGGAACTTCTAAGGTTTGCCACACCTTCTCCTTGGTGGGAATAGTGCTGCTGCCAGTGGATTTGTGGAGCTGGGAGCAAGGAATCAGTGAGACACAGATGAGCAATAGACATTGATGTCCACGGTATGAGTCCTAAGTAGTTCTTAATCTGATGGCTGGAACACTTGAGTAATATTAGCTCTTTAGTTTAGGGCTCTTGGGCCATATTTCTTCATAGACATTTTCTAGTGGAAGTTGTCCCTGCCCATGGCAGTGGGATTGAAAAGAGATGAACTTAAGGTCCCTTTCCAACCCCAACCATTCCATGATTCTGTGATTTTTAAAGGTATCAGAGAGTTTTAAATACCATCAGATGGCAGCCTGAGGTGCCTCCCTCAAATTCCCAGACTTTCTCCAAGTGTTGTCATTCTCAGAACATGTTACAGTCACCCAGAATCAGGCAAATAAGCTCTACACTAGGATATTTAAAAGCCCAGGTTGGCTTTGTGGCCAGCTGCAGGTAAGGAGGGTGCAGGGAGCCTTTGTGTCACCAAGCCAAGGGACACTTTGGGAGCTGAGACCCAGCCAGTCAGCACAGGCTGGAGGTGGTGATGAAATTCTGCTGTTTGCTCCACGTGCTTCAACCCACGGCACTGAAACGCTTCCAGAATTTCTCCCCCAGAGACCCATTTCTGCTCTCACAGAAATGGGAAGCCCAGCCTGGATGTGGAGGATCTTAAACCACAGCAGTGATTCACTGAGAGCAGCCCTTGCTGGGGCTCAGCAGCCTCTGGAGCCGTGGGGAAAAGAGTGAGAACCTGAAAGAAATTTCCACTGTGATTTTCAGGAACTGCACCACCAAGTATTGTCACATTAAAATAGTTCCTGTGGCTTCTGCCTCTGACCAGCACAGATAGATGGATGGATTTGAAGAATGTTTTTGTGCAGTTCTGTGTGGCTGAGGAGGGACCTTCTGTCATCTCCTCCATCCACGGCTCTGCTGACACCCCCAGAACTGGGGTCGGGAGGGACCTGTGTGTTTCAGCTGTTTTCCTACCATAAAACCTTGTGAAAAATTCAGGGGACCAACAGGCAGAAGGACAGAGTTCCCCACAGGCTGAAAACCCAATGATTCCACATCTGCACAATAGAGGATTTCTTTTCTAACTACTTGTGGTGAGAAAATTTCAAATTTAAAGTATTTTTGTTGAGAAGAAGATGTTGGAGAGCCACAGAGAAGCAGTGAAGAATCCAGTGGGAGTGGGAGCACTGCTGGGGCTGTTTGGCACACACAGATCTATCATCCAGTTCTGAGGGGGTTCTGGGTCTCTCTTCAGCCTTCCCAGTAGAGGCTGGTGGGCAGGAATCACTGATCCTGGTTCTGTCTCTATAAGGGACCTTTCATGGGTATAGGTGCCCCATAGGTATATGGCAATATTGATGTCATAGAATTTTGTTTGGGTTGGAAGGGACCTTAAAGATTACCCAGTCCCACCCCCTGCCCTAGGGAGGGACACCTTTCATAGACCAAGTTCCTCCAAGTCCAATCTTGAACACTTCCAGGGATGGGGCATTGTGGACTTTAGGCACCATAAATGACCAACAGACATTATTTGGAGCCCAATGCTACCACTTTGTACCTTAGTAGGTGTCTCAAATCCATTAATATATCCATTAATCACTTTGATACAACAGCATCCCTCAGTTTTTAATTAAGACTGAGATTGTTAGGATAAAGCAGGATTTTGCATTTGCCACATTTTATATTTGTGTATAATTTCCTTTAATGGTGAGCTATGAAAGGAAAGAGAATTACAATGAATATAGTAAATTATTCTGTATAGCATGAGCTTTCAGATTAGCAGGAGGAGATAGAAGCTGAGATTCAAGCACAGAAAAACAGCTTTGCAGGTGGGATTTGAAAGGAGCTGGAAATCAATGGAGCTAAAAGTTCCCAGGAGCTCCATATGGTAGGAACTGCGGGAGAGGAGGCTCTCACCAACTGTGCAACTGTCAAAGGGAAAAGAGTTGAGGACAGTGGTGCATGTGTGGAAGCCAGTGATCAAATGTTAGCTTTGGTAATCAGACACAACTGAAAAATACACAAATATACACCTCCTGAACAGAACAGAATGAATTATTGGAGCTTGGTGGCCAGCTGGAGAAAGACAGCAAACAGAAAGTACAGGACAAATAGTTAAAAGGGAAAAGGGAATTGTTACCAGAAGAGAATAGAAGCATATGGCTGCATGCAGGAATTAGAGTGTTTTAAAATGTCACTTTTCTTGCTCTTTGTCTTAAATAATGGTGAATGGGAGAGACTGTCCTTTTAAGAGGGCAGTACCTCATATTAGAACATCTGTGGTTTGCTTACACGTTATCCATGTAGAGAACTTTGCTCTTTCAGAAGCTGTTTAAGTAGGATTACAAGGAGCAGTGGTACTGATGCTTAGTGCAGCAAATTAAAAGAAAAAGAAATGGGGATGTCTGGAGGAGCCAGTAGAAGACAGAAAAACAGAGCAGCAAAACCTCATCTCCAGTTGTGCTCCCAGCAATGCCTGTTCAATTAGGAAACTGTCCCAGTCTCTTTCTAGGAGATGGAGCTAAA
Source organism: Urocynchramus pylzowi (assembly GCA_013397555.1). Taxonomy (NCBI): domain Eukaryota; kingdom Metazoa; phylum Chordata; class Aves; order Passeriformes; family Fringillidae; genus Urocynchramus; species Urocynchramus pylzowi. Next base: position 592,628 of record VZRH01003998.1, read on the forward strand.
AAGGACTGGGAAAGACCAACTTTATGGTGATCTTTACCTTCATGTAAATTCTAAGGCACTATTTTGCTGTCAGTTTAACCAGCACCAAATGCCATCCATGGCAATTCCATCCAGGCAGTTCAGCCGTGTTTCTGCTGCACTGCCCATCCTTCCCAGCCCTGAGGCTCTGCAAGCCTGGCAGCTGCTTTTCCAGTTGAGACACTGGTTGGGTTTTTGTTCTTGGAAACGGTGGTCGTAAAGTAACTTCTGATTATTATCTACAGAGCTTTGCTTGTTCACACGGTCGGTGTGAAAATGCAGATCCTGATCCTGCTGCTGCTGAGCTTTGTCAGCCCTCACTGGCCTTGGGGAGCACTCGGCACCTCCTGAATCAGGCACTGAAACCTCTCCCTGCTGAGCCACCCCGGATGGGAGGGGTCGTGTGGAAGGTGACACGTGCTGGAATGTAAAACTGAAACGCATAAATGTCTTCCAGCAGTGGTGTCAGAGATGCTCAGAGCTTCATTTCAGACTTAATTATCCTGATGGTGCATGAGGAATGGCCAGAGGCAGAAATTAACCCCATGTGTTGGACCTGATGATCTTTGTGGACCCCTTCCAGCCCAGAATATTCTGTGATTCTGTGTTCTCAGCTTTGGACCAGCAGCACTGGGGAGCAGCTGGGCTGGTTTGGGTCTGGTTCTTTGGGATCAGGGGGTGTCAGTGGGGTGTCCCCCTGTGTTCCCCTCATCCCATGGAGGGGACAGCCTTCCTGCTGCAATCCCAACCTCCTGGGCCAACGGAGGGATGGCAGTGACAGGAGCTGAGGGGAAGAGAGCTGAGGGAACAAAGATGGCATCTGCCATGAGTCATCTGGAAGGAGAAGAAAATAAGTCCAGGATCCTCCAAATCCCAGCTGGAACAATAGCAGAGCCCTGGAGAGGGGGAGGCTGAGAGAACAGCGTGAATTTTCTAGCCACAACATTCCTGGTTGTTCCGTGGTGTTGACAGTGAAAGCTTTTATTCCTCTCCAAGTTGTGTAGTCCCAGGAATGCTGTTCTTGCCATATGCAGCCCACTGGTGGTTTTTTTTCAGAAAGCTTCTTTTGCAGCTATGAATTATATGAACTCAGATTGCTTAACTACAATCAGAGGATTTTCCAGGTGGGAGATCTTGTTGAAGGAAAGAGAGATGGAAACACAAGCCACCAAAGTAACAAGGCCACTTGGATGCAGGTTGAGAAAAGAAAAAAATGACCTGGAGCAGCAAACTCAGTGCCCAGTGAGGAGCTCAGCAGGGCTGGAGGTCCCTGTGGGTCAGTAAAACAACAAGGCAAAAATGTCTTGGATGCTGGGATGGTTTACTGGCTACAGACAGACACACAAAGGGGACGACTATGCCACCAATTTATCTTTTATTGGAACTGTCAGGACAGGGGAGGTGCTCCAGCAGGATTTTCTCAGTGGAGAGCAACATGGTGTTCACTTGACAAAATAACTTGCTCAGCTGATCTCTCCCGGTCGCTGTTTCAGCTGAGCCAAATCCGTGGGATTTATGGCATTCATTACTTTTCTTAAGAACTCGAGAACATTTGTATCGAGTTGCACGCTGTTCCTCCAAATCTGGGAGAGCCATATTTCAATGGCCCTTGCACAGTGAGACTCAAAATTCCCTCTGCCTGGAGCCAGACTCGAAAGCAGTGGATATTCGTGTTGGGTGATTTTCTGAAAAGACAAATGCACAGACCTTGATCTTCCCTGAAACAATTGATACATCATTGGATTCTTCCTTAGGAAAAATCATTTCAGAAGATTTCAAGCTCCAGTTCAATGTTCTCTTACAACAGAGGCCGGAGGGATCTGAAATTTAAGGAAATTGCCAATTTTGGTTGGTTTGTTCCTGGGTTGGGGATATTGTTCAGCATCCCCCAGGCCAGCTGAGGGAGGAAGGGGCACATCTGGACTCACAGAAGTTTTGTAGGAGTGGAGCTGTGCTCACTTAGACTTCAGGAGTGCTGAAAAGCAAAGGAGGAGTCCCTGCAATTAGGGAGGACACAAACAACAAGTGATTAATCATTCTTTGCATGTTGGATTGGTTTTTTGCTTGCTTTTTGGTTTCTGGTGGGTTCTTTTGGTTGGTTTTTTTTGTTGATTAGGTTTTTTTTTAATTGGGATGGCATTGTAATATTTTGTCCTTCGCTTGCCCTTTTCACAGTGCTTTCAGAAAATTCCTTCACCTGAATGAAGCTGAGCTATGCAATATTATTATTGTTATTATTATTATTATTATTATTATTATTATTATTACTACTACTACTACTACTACTACTACTACTACTACTACTCCTATTACTACCACCACCTTTATAAAGAAGGAGGAGACTTTATTCTGAGATTAAATTATCTCCCTAAGAAGGAAGGGGTTATTTTTACCTTTTTGGAACCCGCACCTGTCTTCAGATTTATTGCAGCAGATCTGTCCTGTCTCCATTCAGAGATGTTGCAGAACAGATCCATAACCTTTTTAAAGAGGTTTTTTCTCTTAAACAGCATTATAACACACAACTGTTGATATAGGAAAGGATTTAGGAGAGACAAGAAATAACTTTTCTCATCTTATTCACTCTGAAACATGGAGAAAATTTTATAACAACTAAAAGATCCTAATTCTGCCTTTTGGTCACTATCCTAGTATTTCCTGGCACACATTGTCCTGCATAAATATTATAGACAGGCAGAAGTTAAGATACTGAAAAAGCCACAACACCCTGGTTAAGGCAACTATCTTTTGATTCTTATCTGACCTAAACACAAAATTAACTTCATGCCCTCCACGACAAGATTTTTTTCTTAAAGGAGATTGAACAACTTTCTGTGGTCCTTTTGTTTACTTTCTTTTTCAGTTTCCTTATGCTCCCTGGTTCTGAGAAAGTAATTTACAGCTGGAAGGTCTGGAGAAGACTGTATTTGTTTGGGGCTTTTGAATGTTGGATTTTTTGTTTTTTATGAGATGGGTATTTTGCAGCAGGGATGAACTGAGCATCACAGAGCTGTGGGATGTCAGGGGGGAAGAGCTGGGTGTTGGGAACCTGAGAAGGACCTGATGGAGAGCATGGAAGAGACACAGAACACCCTGTGCTTTGCAAGCTGGTGGTAGCACATGGCTAAAATTCATCTGGTCACGTTGAAGATGCTGCATTTCTCCTGGATGTGCTTGGGCTGTTTCTTTCAGAAAGGAGGGAGAGAGACTGGAGCACAGTGAGGAGCCAATGGAGCATGTTCCTGTGCTCCCAGCTGCTCCTAACCCAGCCCCCAAGCATCCCTCTGAGGTTTGTAGAGAAGATGGGTGGCTGCAGAACTGAGCTGTGCCAGCAGAAGACTCCGGGGAGCAGTAAAAAATTGAAGCTGATTTCACAGAACTCACAGAATTCACAGAATCACTGGGGCTGGAAGAGACCTTCAAGACCATCGAGTCCAGCCCAGCCCCAACACCTCAACTAAACCCTGGCCCCCAGTGCCACATCCAGGCTTTGTTAAACACCCCCAGGGATGGTGACTCCACCACCTCCCCGGGCAGGCCAGTCCAGAACTTTATCACCCTTTTTGTAAAACACTTTTTCCTAATATCCAACCTATATTTCCCTTGGTGCAGCTTGAGGCTGTGTCCTCTGGTTCTGTCAGTGCTGCCTGGAGAAAGAGCCCAACCCCACCTGGCTACAACCACCTTTCAGGAAGAAAGTAGATTCTGCAGTAGAGCCCAGGGAAGTGGTCACCACCATCCCTGGAGGGATTGCAGAGGTGTGTGGGCGTGGTGCTGAGGGACCCTGGCAGTGCTGCTTCATGGTTGGACTGGACTTTAAAGTCTTTTTCCAACCTAAACAATTCTGAGATTCTGCTGATAAGCACTGGGTTGGTTGGTTTGGAAAGCTCAGGTTTGTATATTTCTCTTCTGGGCTTCAAACCCAACTTTTCTCTCTTTGAGAATGGTCAATGCCCGACACAATTTCAGTGTAGTCTGCGAAATTCCAAGTCCGATTTTTGCATCGCTTTATATAATTGTGTCACTATTTGTCTCTTCTTTTTTTTACTGATTTACCAGGTGACCAAACACACATGAGCTACGTGTGGCAACTTCAGCTTTCTGCTGACACCAAAGATGATTTATGGTCAAACTCCAAACCTCATATATTAGCCACCAACCTGAATAAACAAAGACCAGTGTGGCAGCTTAATATTAAAAGCTATAAAACCTTCCTGGGGGTTCATGGATTAAATCAGCTCACCAAAATGAATTTTCAAAGAAAAAAAAAAAACAAAACAAAAACAACTTTCTCAGGACTGAAGAAAAATGAACACAAGTAAATGAAATAGAGCCATCCTCATCCAGTTGACTAAAGCCCTCCTGAGGGTTGAAGAATTGCAATTTTAAACGTCCCTCAAGTGTGCAAGAGGAGACACAGTATTTGTGGATCCTAGGGAGGCAGCTTGAGGCTATAAAAGAACAAAAAAGCCTTTAAGGCACAAAAAAACCTATCCCTGCAGACATAGCTTTCGTTAGTGAAAAATAAGTGTTAAAAAATAAAAACTTTCTGCCATTAAAATGAGTACCCATTAGCCCACTGGATGTTATTTTTCAGTTGTAAGAAGTGATTTAGATTTTTGCCATGCACTATTTTAATCTCTTGGGTCAATAAACCTTGATAGTGACTTCAGCCAAAAATACCAGCAAGTGGTTTACCATAACACATCAGGAAACAGCTGGGCACCTATTTTCATCTTATTGTGGTGCAATTACCAGTGAGCAGAGCTGAAAGTAGCATGTTTTGTCTGCTCAAACAAATTGGAATTGTATCCAAAAGAACAGGTTTCACTGCAAAAAAAAAAAAA
>VZRH01003998.1:597552-618453 GCA_013397555.1 Urocynchramus pylzowi
TTGTCTCTGAAAGAGTAAGGGATCAGTCCCAAGCCAAACTGCAGCTACCAGGGCTTGTTTCTCATTTTCTCTCTCCATTCTCAGCTGACCCTGTAAGATATCTCCATACTTCAAAGCACAATGCAATATTTCTTCCTGGCTTTCCAAGAAGCACCTTTGTCAATAGGGAATGATCCTCTGCTGCTCTGCAAAGTTAATAACAAATGTTCCCAGCATTGTGAAAGCACTTATTTAGAGGACAACTGCAGATTAAACTGTTTAAACCAGTGACCCGGTTGCAAGAAAACTCTTGCACAATTAGAAAATTATTATTTCTCTCACAGAGCTGTATTAAAACTTCTGTTACATCTGCATATTGGCCAGGTGATTATCCAGATCCTCTTACCCATTAAATAGATTGCTATTAATCAAAATTTAGGAAATAAAAGCATTTTGCTGCTCTGGCTGCCTGTTCCTGGTCTCGTCTCACCAAGAATAAATGGAACATGTTGAATCAACTGAAATATATGTTTCTGCTCTATCAAGGTCCCCACCCAAATGAGCTGTTGGCTCAGAAAATATTTATCCTGGCAGACCACTTATGCATAACTTTGGAAGCCTTGATAGAAATAGTAGCATGAATTTATTGGTGTAGCTCTCAAAAACATAAATTTTGATCGCTGGCTCATACACAAGCAGAGTTCAAACGAGGTTTCCTGTCTCACCTCTTTTTTTTTTCCCTTCAGATTTGCATAGTGGCAGCACTTCCTTGCAGTTCCCAAGGAAAGCCTCTAATTGCCCATTTGCATAGAGATTTGGCAACTCCTCCTGCCTGTCGGGGTGACTCAGAGGGAGAATTTTCCTAACGTTTCATCAGATTGTTTTATTCCTTTTGTATTGATAATTGCACGCTGCATAATGCAGGTTCTGGCGGGAGCTGCTTTTCCCATGGGATGGTGCCGGGATGAACTCGGCCTCGGGTTCTCACCTGTGGAAGCTCTGGGAGCTGGAAGTTGGAACTCGTGGCTTCCTCAAGTGTGAGGCTGAGGGTTGGTTTTGTGGTTGCAGTGGTGGAGTTCAGCCATTTGGGAACAAAAAACCAGCACCAAACGGTGTTGGGGGGAAAAAAAAAGAGATTTCGTTTGAAAGTTTCAAGATATTTTATGAGCTAATCTGATATCGAAGCCCTTTGATCCTTTATTTACATATTCAGCTGCTAATCCAGAAAAACACCAAAGTCCTTGCTTAATTTGAATTAAGCAGTTAATCCTATTGGGAGTTAAGTACAGATGTGAGGCCCTAATTCAGCCAAGTGGGAAGAACGTGATGGGCTGGCCTGAGCCACACTCCCAAATTATCCCAGGACAGAACTCACCAAATCCAACCATTCTGGAGAGATAAGAAGCACAACCCCTCCATCTGATCTCTCTTTGTGTAACTCTGCTCTGTAACTCCTGTTTACTCAGCATCTGTTAAGTAAAGTTGCAGATGAAAATTCCCCCCTGTTTGAACCTCCTCGTTTTGGGGTCTAAGATGCTCAGATCTGATCATTGAAAGTTCTGTAGTCTCCACAAAGCTGAGGAAGACACAAAGTGCAATGAAAATAGTTGCAGGATGAGGAATAATAATAAAAAGTCCACAAAAGTGCCTAGAAGTTGAGACATTTTGTAAAATATATCTTGGAAAGCAGTAACTCACCTTGTCTAAGGGAGCGAGGGACAAATGTCACCCCACTGACCTGGTTCAGTTGCTACCAAAGACAAAGAGAAAATTTCTGACTGTCAATTTGTAAGGTGTGTCTGTATAAATGCTCAGTTCAGATGGATTTAGGAATGATTATTGCTTCTTCAGACCATGTTCTTTTCACATTTTTTTTCCCCCTCTCCATATAGATTTTTATTCTTAGGGGGTTTTTTTGTTTTTCTTTGTCTCTTTTACCTCCTTTGTTCTTTACAGGTCTTTGCTACCTTTCCTCTCTCTCCCTTTTGATAGCACAATTAATTCTGTATTTATTTGACTTCCAATTTGGTCAAAAGAAGCAAAAAAAATTACAGCACCTGAGAGCAGGCATCTCTATATAAATTTCTCTTTATTCTGTTACAGCTGGTTACTATACGAGAAGAATATCAAAAAATACTCAAAGGGCTGTTGCCAGCATCTACCAGAAAGGAATTTGAAGACACCATTTCATCTTTAAAATCTCAGGTAAATTCTTATTCTTCAGCATTTTAGGCTGGATAAAAGCCATCTCTTCCAGACAGGAGGTTATGACCATCTGAAATTTGGCCAAAAATACTAAATAAGTGTCAAAACCAAATTATGGCAGCGCTCACATGCTTCTCACTCAGTGTCATATTTCACAAAACTTTTCTCCTCCAGTTTGAGAGCTACTATATTGTATTTTTTGATCCCAGACTTTTCTTCCAGGAAAAGCTGTGCTTTATTCAGTTTTGGGGTTTTTCCTCAGCCTTTCAGATACAGCTCACAGTTATCTTTCATGTTCCTTATGCTGTTTCTCCTGAAGGAATCATTTAAAGGCTGCCTATAAAGGGCAAAGAAGAAGATTAGAAATAATTTTATTTTCTTTCCAGCCTATGTAATAAAGCAAATTAGATATTTTTTAAGATACTTGTCTAAATGATCATTGTGATATTTTTACATTTTCCTATGTAAAGAGGGTCTGTAATGTTTTGTCTTGAATATTGCTGACCACCAGTTCTTCTGCAGAATCAGTATGATTTCTATTAACTGGACTATTGAATTTCCTAGTAGGAATATCCAAATGTCATTGGAAATAGGGAACTGCTGATTAATTGGGTGTGTTCCTCGCACATGGTTCCCACAGAAGGTATTTGAGTCTTTTCTATTCAGAGTATTGGGAGCTGGAAGAAAACAAAAATGTCATAATTGCCTGAACTGCAGTGAGAAAGGATAAATAGCCATAAAGAAGGATGATCATAGCTGTGGAATAATAGAAATGCAAGGCAAATGCCACCTGTGTTTGCAGGACTGTGCATGTAACCAAGCTGGGAAGGACTGGGATCTGGGATCTGGGGCCTGGGGCCTGGGATCTGTCCTGGCTGAAGGGAAGAACTGGGACAAGGACAGTGCCAAGCTGATGGCTCAGAGCTGCCCTGAGCTCTGGGAAGAGCAGAAACCTGAGGACATGGAGTACAAGTTATCATCACATTATCATCACATCCTTATGCCAATTTTCAGGACAATTTTTCAAGAAATTATTGATCTACAGCATCTTATTTCTCTTTCCTGCACAACATTCTCTATGGAGATGACTGGTAATTTCATGTATTTGGGGATTTTTCCCTTTTTTTTCTCTTTGCAATGCATAAGAGTTATTCCATAGCATATTTTGCTCTGCATGAGACACTTCCCCTGGCAGAGGCCACCTTCAATGGAAGTAGGAAATTTTGACAGTGGAAAATCAACATTTCTATTTCCAAGGAGTGACACAACTTCAACACTCTGGTTGTAAACATTCTGCTTCCACCTCAAGGGATCCCTAATGGAAGTGATGCTATTTCTCATTTAAATAGTTGTGGGAAATAAAGAGTTAAGGGTCTATTGGGGAGATCTATTTCCAGTTGATAGTAAAAAGCTATTTTTAAAAACTCCTGAAAGGACTCTCAGCACTGCCTGGTAGGAAGCATCACTCTGAGCTAATACCACACCTTTTAATGAGTTAAAAAAATAAAAAAAGTAGAATCTGATATCCACCTGCAGAGCTTCTGTAAGCAGCAGCAGCATTTCAAAGGAGTAAAAGTAACTCCACACATGAAAACCTGGGTGCTCTCCCAGAAATCCATCGCTGCTGGCTGCATTCCCACACACGCTGGCGTTGGAGACCGCTCGGGGAGCTGGGCTCTCTCTGAAGCACAGGTGTCCTGCTCTTTGAAAATTGTTGAAATTCCTGTTTGAAAACTTCAGACAAGAAGGGCACTGGAATCCCTGCACCTGTCAGGATTATTTATTGTTGGAGGAGGATGAAGAGGATAGGCTGGGTAAAAGCACCGCGCGGGGATAAAAATAAACAGCAGAAAATGAAAATACTTGAGGCTTGGGTGAAGTTTTCTAAACCTGTTGCTAAATATAAAGGATTTGCTGCCTGGTTGTCTGCTCCTGGTGAGATGACCAACAGGGGATGCAGTGTGTTAATTCTCATACACTTAGGGAACAGGTGAGTACCTCCATCACGAGAGCAGAAGTGCAGGGATCAGAGCACAGGAATCCCATGGGAGCTGCTAGGAGAACGGGAGCTCCCAAGCCCTTGCACAACTCAGATGGTGCCACGAGGTGGGTTTAACAACTGGTTTGACTCTGTTCCTGAAGGAGTGAAGAGTGCACAGCCAGAGCAGAGCCAGGGAAGCCAAGAGAACCTATTAAATATTAATTCTTCTACGCAGCTAAAGTGTTACTGCATTTTATTTAGGCAGGAGAGACCAGAAAAACTCCTTTTATGAAATGAGCGCAAATATATTGATTGGAATTTTGTACCTTGTTTTCATGTGGGATGTATTTTACAGGTAAGTTTTCTGCAGAAAAGAGTCCTCCAGGAAGACCTGAACGCCTACCACACCAAAAAGTACGGGATTATCTTTGATCAATTTGTACCATTTCACACCTGTGGGTCCCAGTTCTTGAAGTTTTACGGCTTAATTCAAACCCTCCAACATGGGTGCCGTTTGAAAAGCTCCTTATTTTCAGTAAACAAGCATCTGAGAAGTTCTCCCCAGTGCTTAGTCAGTACTGCTAGAGCAGGATTAGAGAAGCTGCAGGTGCTTTGCAAGTCTGGGCTTTGCCTACATGTCGAGGATGAGGCGGCGGCTCCTGCACAGCTGCGGTGATGCCACCTCCTTTAAAGATGGAAAACAATGATGCAAGGCAGAATATTACAGATCACATCTTCAAAGGACCGGATCTCCACGAGCCTGAGATTTTTTTTTTTTTTTTTTTTTTTGGACGTTTACACCCTCCAATATAAATTATGGCAAGTGCTGCAGCCATAAAAAGCCTGGCTGTGCCTTTAGAGTAAGTGATTCACGTGGAGAGGTGAGTACAAGGAAACTTCCTAGGAAAGCCACTCCATCTTTACTGTATTTATAGACATTGATGGTGTTTCATATCTCACATGAGGGTTTCTGCAGCTAAGAACGTGTGCTCGTAAAAATAGTGTCAGCCTTTGTGAGATATTTAAGCAACTGTGAGAAGGTTAGCAGTGGGAGAGTTGGTGAAAATATTAATCCTGAGTTATTTGTTAACAGGAATTAGCTAAAGCTATCTGGAAACTGAAAATGTCATAGATCTTTGGTAATAAGTCCAGCATAGGTAACTTTGTTAGATAAATAGAAAGCTCCAGACCCACTGCCCACTGGACCCAGCCCTGCTTTCAGCCTGTTGTGTTTTTGTAATAAAAATAATGAGGTATAACTGACAAAAATCTCTTCCTTTTCAGGTAGCTGATGGATCGGTGGAATCTCTGTGATTGCCAAATGGACTGCTTTGAATAGGTTTGAAGATTTGGCTCTTGTAAATTATCATATAAAGATTAGTGGTTCTTTTGTTAGCACAAAAAAAAATGAACTTCATGAAAACATATTCATAGCTCATGCCAGCATGAATTTTGTTGTATCTTCCTTTCATTATTTTTTTATCATTATTTTATTACAGATTTATGCTTTTGATACATGGTTTGACGCCACACTGAGCTTGCTTACTGAGCAAGTAGGCTTTGCTCTACTAATATTTTTGTTACTCCTTCCCAATACCATTTTTTTCACTTTTAAACATGAAGAAAAACCCATTTTCTATTATTATTATTATTGTCCAAGATATTTTAACATATTTTGACATTCTTCTGTGTCCATGTGTTTACATAATATTAAAATAATATTATTTTCTTATCTTTTTGTTTTGACATTATTGTCCTGCTTGAGCATCTCACTCACCTCAGTAGCCAGGGGAGTTTTGTGTGGCTTTGTAAAGTGGGAATGTGTGCTGTGTTTCAAGGGATTATTTGGCACAAGGATAAGAGCACCACGGTGGCACTGCAGGCAGCTCTGGCTATCGGTGGGTTGGATGCTCTGGGCACAGGGAATTCCTTCCTCATGGGCTGATAACAGAGCCATGGGTGTTGTTGGAAAAGAGTCATGGGTGTTATGGCCTTGGTCCCACGTGGGCGTGCACCGATCCCGGGAACTCTGAGCAGATTCCAGAGGGTTTTCTGGGCTGAGGTTTGAGGGGCAATGGGAAGCTGAAGGATGTGGTCAGAGCTGGCCCTGCCTCCCAGCCATGGGACAGTGCTGGTATCTCCATGGCCTTCCATTGGAACATTTGGGATGTGTGCATTTAGATCTGGCTTTGTTGTTCCTGGGCACCATCCTGACGGTGGTGTTGGGATCAAGGCACAGTGCTTGAGAAGGGCCAGAAATTCCTGTTCCAAGTCCAGCTGTGGCCCTGGCAGCACCAGAGAGACACTGCTGGTGGGGATGGTCCCCTCTCCTGCCTCACCACGGTGTCACCAGTACTCCTATGCCACAGCCTGGGTTGAATTTGGAGGCTCCCTCTCCCTTGAGTGCCGTTGCGGAGGTGGCTGTGCCGCCAAGTCCCAGCTCACCAGCTGGGCTCTTATCTGCTCCTGGCACCAAGATCAAGGAGGAGAGGCTTTGGCAGGCTGGCTCTATCCACCCCTCCTCCTGGCAGCTCCATGCCAAACCCCAGCTCTGGCTGCTTTGCTGGTTGTCAGCCCAGTCAGGGCCTGGGCAGGTTTTCCACCTTCCTTGAATCAACAAGTGATTCTTCTAATTACAGATAAGGCTCCTCTGATAAAGGAGGAAGTGCTGTGGCAGGTGCCACAAAGCCTGGCCTGGGGGAACGGGGAGATGTAGGAGCAGGAACTGTTGGGATGCATTGAGCTAATTGTGGGCAGTAAAATGTTTTTACCCTGAAAGGTGCAGGGCAGCAGGGGCTGGGCTCTGCAGGAGGAACAGGCTGTGGGCACTGGGATGTACCCACTGGGCATGGCCCCATGTCCAAATGGCAGAGGTGGGGACAGTGACAACTCCTCTCATGCCTGAGGGAAATGAGGCATCTTTGATTCTGCTTCTCTGCTTGTGTTTTTCTATTAAATCTGTGTGGGTTTAGTGCTGTTGACAGCAGGAGAGGGTGTACATCCATAAAGAAGCACATGGGCACTCTTCTCGCTACTTGAATTCCTGAATTTCCTTCTTTTTGGTAGAATTGGGTTGCTGATGTCACTGATGGTCATACAGCAGTTTGAGAAAAGTAGATATTGGTCAATTAGGGGGTTTCAAAACTGTTGTGAAACTCTCTCCAGCATCAACTACAGCCTGAGGACCACTTTGAAGCTGCTTATGAACCTTGTAAGAACTTAAATGTAAGTTTGGATGGAATTCTCTTGTAGCTATTAACATAGCTCTGATCATTTTTGTGACAAGTAAGAATTAGAGTCCAAACTGAAGGATTAGAAAGATTTCCACAGTTATTTCTTGCTCTCTGTCTCACTTTTCCCCCCTTGCTAAGGAGTTGGCAGCTGCCAAGAGTTGGCTTCATTGTCCCTAAACAAGCTCTGGCCAAACCAGCTTCAGTGTGGTTACAACCTTGTTTCTATTTTATATTTATTTAATTCGCCGATTTTGCTCCGTGAGAGAAGATTGTTTCACCCTCTATAAAACCCCCCAAAAAAGTCACTGTAACATTTTTCACCGGTACCCAGGGAGGTGACCCTTATCAAGGTGACACGTTATTTCAGTGCCACTCACAGTTCTTGTGTTACATGGAACAAGAATGCTCCTTTTTGGCCCAGCTGGAAGGAAAGGGATACAAGGTCCCTCCTTCTTCTTGTGTCTGCAACAGAGCTTTAATTGTGCTGGGGACAGCAGGTATTCCTGGTGCTAGCCCAAATGTCTCCTGACTGTGGTGGTTTCAAACTGAGAAATGATTTTGCTGCACAGAAAAAAAAAAAATATTTTGTAGTGATTAGAAGAAAATATTTATTGAATTTTCTGGAAAACATGCACAGCTTGTTTTCCAGATCCTGATGCTGAGAGGTCTTGATAGAGAATCTCTATAGGATGTGATTTTTTAAAAATTCTCTTAATGCACTGAAAGTCCTCCCCAAATCAAAGAATGGACTGGGGGCTCCACACTGCTAAATTATACTTGGTCCCATTTGGAGGGTACAAAGGAAAAGTAAGACGTCAGATATTGTATGAAGAAGTTTCAGAACACAAGGTCATTTTAATTCAGCCTTTTTTTTGTCCAAGGAGCTATCTTTTCCAAGCTTTGATATTTTCTTCAGAAAGGTCATTTCCTTTAAGCCTTTGTCATTAAAGACTTGTTCTTTAAAGTGCTCTATCAAAGCGTGCAGAAATTGCAAGTTACTGAAACTAAAATGCATGATCAATTTTAAGTCTGCCTACTAAAGCCCTCTTAAAATTAGATGTGCTCTGGTACTGGTGGCTTCTTTGATAAAGCCAGGGGAAGATATGCAGTTGGTCAATGCAAACCACAAAAAAAAAAAAAAAAAAAAAAAAAAAGATAATTAAATAAAACTTTTCCTCCCTAAATTGGAAAAAAAAATATGAAAAAGCATTGAGAGAATCGAATGAGGGTCTGATCCTGCAAAAATGTGTCTTGTGTGGGAGAAAGAGGGAGTGTGCTGCATGTGGGAGCAGTTTGTAGCACTTACACATAGTGATTGAGCAGCTCTGTGGTGTTATCTGGCATTTGTCATAATGTAAATAAGGCAAACCCCTGGATAAAGTATCATTTATTTACCATTTGCTGCCACAGTTGGTCTCTTGTTCACTGACAGAGAACCAGAGAACAAAAAGAGTGGAGACTGTGTCATGCCCTTGTTCTGCCATTCCTAATCCCAATCTCTTTTCATCCCTTTATCCCATGAACTGTGGGATAGTTCATCCCATGAATTTATGGCTGCAGGTCATAAGAGCTTTGCTTCCTTTCAGGCATCCTTGGGAGAAGAGATGTTTTCTTTCCTGGTAGTGCTCCATCTTCTAATAGGAAACTTCAATTTTCCTTTCAACCCAGGTATGTCCAATATTCAGGGCAATATTTTCAGCAGACTCTTGGGAAGGTGGACATGGAGCTCATCTTCACACAAGGAGGATTTAGAGCTGAGACCTCCTTTGGGCAGCTCTCTAAAGCAATTTTATCTTCAGAGCTGGGTCCCAAAAGCCTGTTTGTTTCAAATACTCCACGGACTTACAGCTTAGTCGGCTTTAAATATGGCAACACATGATTCAGACTCAGTATCAGGGCTTAAAACAAAGAAATGTGTGTTGGTAGAATGAGCAAAGTAAAGGAACACCTTTATCTCAGCTGGGCAGTGAAGTTGTGAATACTTCCATCTTTATAAAATCTATTCAACAGATTTATACTTTAGGAATCTTATTCTTCTCCCATTGAAACCTCATATCAAAATTTAATACCAGGCAGAGCTGACCATCCTTTTCAAAAGAAGGTTGTGAGTCCTAATTCTCTTGTTGTCTCAAGCTTACACTGAAGTTAACTTTGTCCAGTTTTGCCCAAATAAAGGATTCAAGGAATTCATTAAAACTCCAGCCCTAGAATCCGTCAGAAATCTGCTGGTGGAAGCGGTCCTGGGCTGAAATCAAGGATGTAAGACCACCCTTGGCTCTTCACTGAGGAGTGCTGGGAAGTGCTGGGGGGTGCAGGACTGTTCAATGAGATTTAGCTGGCACAGACTCAGGTGTGTCACATGGCACTGGAGATGTGGCAGTCAGTCTCAGGACCACTGCTGAACCCTCTTCTCCCACACCAAGTGTTTTTAGGAAGGGATTTCTCAGTCTAACTGATTCCTTTAAATTCAGAGCCCATCTAAATCTCTCACCTAAATTTTATAGAGTCAGTTTTCATACAGCCAGACTTTCACTGAACATCTGAGGGTGGTGGAAAAACAGACCTAAGGAGGCGAATGACCCCGTATGGATTTCATGATCAGTCAGAGCCTGGAAGTTGGCAAGGCTGTGTTTAATTGTGCTCAGGAACGATGTTACATCTTAGTGAAACTTGTGACACTTGTTTGTTATCTTCTTGTTGGTTCATCCTTGTTGGATGAGGTCACTGACTGATTTCAGTGTAGATCTGAACCTGCAGTGAAAACTCTGAATGGGAGCTCTGCTGCTCTGCTCAGGAGATCCTGGAAGCACCCCCACAATCTGATGTTTGCTCCAGCACAGGTTGGTGGCCCTGTGCTGCTCCAGTGCCTTTGTTCAGACCTTTGGTATGGTTTTTCCTGCACCACTGGGCTGCTTTGCTGCAGTTTGAAATATAAATAGTGGGCATGGTAAAATGGAATCAGGCACCTGGGTCCAGATCCCACCCCACACCCTGTCCCAGCACCAGCAGGGCCAGAGATTATGGACAAAAAGACTGCAGGACAAACCAGCCCCTTCCCAGAGGGGCACTTCCCACCTGAACCTTCAGTCTAACTCAATAAAGCCCATCTGCAAACACTTAACCTTGAGCCTGCACTTCAGTTCAGGCCTATCCCCATCCTTGAATGTGCTGATGAACAGGGACCTTCTGGGGTTTCAGCCCCACAGCCAGGATGGATGGTTGCCTTTAGTGCAGATCACCTGACCTGGTTCATGCTCCCAAATGTCTTCCTTGAAGCTTCCTTCTCTAAGCAGCTTTGCTGTCCAAACAGAATCTTTTAGGTTGGAGAAGAACTTTAAAATCATTGTGTCCAACTGTAACTCCACCATCTTCCTGCCTGAAAAATCCCTCATCACCCTGTGAGCTGCCTGTACAGCCCTTGGTGTCAGCAGCTCCAGCTTTGCTGTTGGGTGACTGTAGAAAGGCTGGTGCAAACATCTGTTCCACAAAGGATGGCTGAAGTTCTTACCTCTGGTAAGTTGGTGGGGTAGAAGCAGCTTTCTGTGTGGAGTGGGCTTGTTTTTTGGTTTTTCATTGGGGTATGCTGGAATCAGCATATTTAACCTCTCTGGTGGATGCAGGAAGGACTGTAAATTATTTCCTTTCACATATTTCTAGTGGGGGCTGATCCTTTCTCTCCAGGCAGTGCAAACCCATATTTTAGGATAGATGCAGGAGCTTTGCTCTCAGAGATGTGAGTGTGCTCAGCTGGCCTGTGGTGCTGAGCCTTGTGCAGGATCCAGCCCATGGGTGACTTGGTGTGGTGCCACCTCAGCAGGTGTCCCCTCAGGGTGTCAGCACCTGGAGGCAGGTGAGCACTGGTGCCCCTCAGGGAGCCCTCCCTCCCCAGTCACTGTACGTTTGTCCTCACAGAGAAAGAGCAGGGCTTTGCTGGGCTTGAGCTTTGTAATATCAACGTGGTTTCTTTGGAAAATAAATGCTGTTGTGGTAATCCTGCAGGAGAATGGATGGGAAGTGCTTGGTGGTCCCTCTGTGCTGTGTTGGCAGAAGATGCTGGGTTTGGCCCACGGGGTTGTTTTCAGGAGCCTGGTCAGTGTAAGGTACAGGGTTGTGAGCAAGAGAGTGAGAAATGCCAAGTGTAAACTGAAATAATACTTTTAAATTTGTGCAACTGCCAGAAGCTTTCTCACTGATGTGAGCAAATCTCTCTGGATTTTTATTTTTCTTTTTTTAATATAACAGCCATTTCCAAGTAAATGTACATGTACCCATATGAGTGCAAAGCTGTGAAATAGCTGCATGGATGCTTAGAAACTTCTATTTAGAGATCTGAAGACTAAAAGGGGCTTGGAAGTGGCCTAGGGACACTGTTCTTAAAACTTCCCTGAATTAATTTTCTGCTTCAAATCCAGTGGGTTTGGCTGAAAAAGACCATCTCTATTAGAAAAAGAACTACTACCCAAATATTACTGAAGTCCTCTTTTACATTGTTCCTGACTGTGATCAGAAATTCCTCCCCTGAATTTTATGTTAATTACCTTCTCTTTTTAATTTGTGATTATTACTTTTGGATGTCCCTTTTTGCTGTTTTCACTCCCTCTTTGCACACCTCACCTGCAATACTGTTCCATCATTATAAAAGCACAGTTATATATTAATAGTTATATATTATACATAGTAGAATATATATAGTTATATATTATATATAGGTCGGTATAATATATAATATATATAGTTATATATTATACATAGGTTGGCATAGTTAAAAATATTCTGCAAACCAGAAGTTGCAGTTATCAAGTCACAATTTTTTTGTTTTCTCCCTAAGTTGATTCTTCTCCTAATTGTTCCCAGACTGGTGGAAACCAGTTCTGTGCAGGGGCAAACTCAGAGCTGTCCTGCTTGGGCACAAAAAGTTGGGCTTGGAAGACCAACAGGGAAAATCCAGTGGAGGAAACACCTCCGTGAGTACCTGTGGTTAAAGCCGTGCTGGAGTCACCCTGGGAGCAGTGCTGGGAGTCCCCGGAGGCTCCTGCAGATGTTGTACCCCGGGGTCACAGCCTTTGCCCTTGCCTGGGAGCCGGGGGGCAGGGGAAAGCCTTTCCTCCCGCACCGCGCCGAGCATTTCAAGCTGTGTTTTCTAAACAGCGCTTGGGGTTTGATGCTTTGCCTTGATTTGGATGCCCCAAGGGCTCTTTGATTGGGCGTCTTCACAAGCTGATGTTCCCCAAGAAACCCAAACACCCTCGGTAATTAACGATGTGCAATTATGGGTGGGTTTATTTGTACCCTGACCTGTCATCTGGGCTGTGCTGGAGATGGGGATGGGGGTGGGACTTTGAGGGGGCTCAGTTCACAGCTGGGCTGATGGAGCAGGGGCAGAAGGTGTGAGCCCCAGTCAAATTCACACTTCGCATCTGCCGGCACCTCTGGGTTTAACCTTTTCTTGCCCATGGAGAGGTGAAGACGTGGTTGGTCCCTCTTGAAGCACTCGGGTCTGTTGTTTTCCCTGCCAGGCAGAGCAGTGTCAGGGCAAAGCAGCTCCAGGGAAAGCAGTGACAAGGCAGAGCATTACAGGGGGGATGGAGAAGGGATGCATTTACAGCAGTGCTGCCTCCTGGGTGTGTTGGAGTTCTAGATGCTAAAACTTTTTTAATTTTCTGTACTAACAAACTCTAACCCCCAAAAGACCACAACACTTGACCTAAAACCATTTAGAAAGCTTCCAAAATTGATTAATAACACTAAGATTACAAGTGTGTACATTAACTAAAAGTGTATAATATCACAAGGTAAAAAACTTAGAGTTTGAAGTTTTAGAATGTAGTATTATATATATAACAAGATCGAAGTTTTAAAATAGAAGCTAGTCCTTCTTTTTCATGAGTTTAAGTAGTATTTTGTAATTTAAAAAGTCTGCATTGTAGACTTCAAGTAATTAGTTATTAAGTTAAAAGTAAAAATAATTTGTGTCATTTCTTAATTAAATAGTTTAACCTTAAAAGACCTTATAAAGAAAAATAGTTAACCATTTTGTAACTTGTTAGTAAAATACTCCAAAACTCACTATCTGTGAGACTATAACATAGATAAGAAAAAATAAACATTTAAATCTAAACACAAAATACCATCTTAAATGCCTTCAATCCCAAACTCAACAGAAAAAAAAAAAAAAAGAAACCAAAAAGTAACATGCAGCATGGATGCTCCTGAGCACAGCTGAAAGTCGGGCTGGCAGCCTCTGCTCTCGATGCAGCCCCGGCCCGCGGAGCCGAGCCGTGTTTAACGCGGTTACGCGAGCGAGGCTCCGCTGCCAAACCGTGTTTTCCTCCGTGTGTGGCTTGACAGAACATCGTGTTTAACCTCAGAGTAGATGGGATAAAACAAGGTTTTCTATCAGGACTACAAATTCATGTTTCTGTCTGCTCCTAAGCTCTGTCTTCCACTCCCAGCTGTGGCCGCTTCCGTCGTTCGGATAGGTGGGATGTTTTTGAGGGACGCAGCAGCCTAAAACCTTGATCTTTTTAATCTTAATTAGGTGTCCTTCCAGTTTATGCACCTAAACCACTTAACCCCATGGAAAAATGCCTTCAGTCCCTAAAGAAAAGCCCTTGCAGTGATTTGCTCACCAGCTCGGCCCACATCTGCTTGTACCCAGATGTTGCCCCAGCTAAAAGCAGCCTCCATTTATTCCCAAGCATTGCATATGTGTTCAAAACATCTTGTAGAGCCCTGCATGGGAATTAATGTGTAGCAGAGCTCTCTGCTCAGCATCTCTGAAAGCTGTCCAAGGCAAACCCATCCCCAGCACGTGGCATTCCCATCTGGAGAAGGAGAACAGGGACCCAGCTCCATCCTGCACTGTCCATGTATGGAAAAGCTCGAGTGCTGATGGTCTCTAGCACAGCTCCCCAATATAATGGTGTAATAATTAACAACAGCATCTGAGTCTCACAGCTCCTCACAGCCTGTTCCCCCCAGAGCTGATGCTGGGTCCAGGAGCCCCATCTTGATTGTTGATCTCCTTGGGGTGGATTTGAGGCATGGAAGATTTGTTGCTCATGCTTTGGCACATCTGTTTGAGAAATCAGATTGGCATTTCCGCTGGGAGCTGTGGAGAGGGTTGCTGCAGACCCCCCTGCATGGACCAAGGCTTGAGGGATGATTTGTCAGCATCTCTTTGTTGTTGACTCAAAATCCTGGCCCACTCAGTGGTGTGGGAGAGAGCCCACGATGGATAACAGGATCTCCCTGCTTCCAGTCTGATAGATGGGAGCTGTTCATACGTGGAGCCTTCTCCTGGGAGTGGTGTGATTCCAGGGCTCTTCCAGGACAGCTCAGAGCACCCTCTGAGTGTCCAAACGAGCCCCCTAATGAGCTTTGTTCGGGGGCTGCAAGCACAGCTGCCGTGGGGACAGCTGGGAGACGCACAGAGCTCCTGGGCCCTCCATATGGATGCTCTTGACCTCTGAGGCCTCTGAAACTCCATGTGGCTGCTGAGGACACTGGAGAGGGTCAACCCCCTCTCCACACCCCCAACAAAAGGAGGGTTTGGCAGACACTGCCAGGACCAAGCAGTGAAAAGGTCCTAGAGGGAGGTGGGGGAAGCGCTGGTTTTCCGGGGACGTGGATTTGCAGCGCAGCAGAATTCCCTTGTAAACACAGGTTGGAAAAGCAGCTCCCACAAGCACAAACCTCACTGGGTGCCCGCTAACTGGGGCCAGACGGGTCTAACGGGGCTGGGATCCAGCCACTGCCATCGAGAGGCTGCTGCAGCTAGGCCAGGGTGACTTTGAACCCCCTCCCCGTCCCCACAGCTTTGTTATCGGGGCTATTGTGGGGCTGCCGGAGCCAATCCCCGCCAGCCCCGATTCAAAGTCCAGGTGCCAACCAACTTGAACTCTCCAGCATCCCTGCCGTGAAGCAATTATTCCCTCAGACACATTCATTGTTCTCATTACACCATAAATTGTGAATGAATTAAACATGCTCTTACCACTATGCACCACAGCTGTCAAGGAAAATAACACACCAATATCGCACGGGGCTGGATCCCGCTCCTCTCCCAGGAAGGTTTGCTGCTCACAGGGAAGGAGGCAGCAGCCAAGCTGGTATTTTCTTTATGGAGAGGCCAAATCTCTGTTCCCACTTACAGCAGCTCAGGGCAGGACTGTCTCCCTTGGATTTGATGTTTTAATTATGTTTTTTCTCCCCTTTTGGCCACATGGATACTGCTGCTGCGCAGAGAGAAGGCTGGTCCTGAGCTTCCAGACATCCCATGTCTTACTAGGGGCACAAAATCCTGGTGTGAGAGGAGAAATCCAGCCTTGCTTTGGGCTGGTGGGATAAAGCCACTGGAGCCCCTGTGTCAGAAGCAGGACATGCCTGGCCCAGAGCCCCCAGCCCGGGCACAGGAGTGCTGGGGTCACTCCCACGAACATCCCAGTCCATACTGGGAATTTCACTGTAGGTGACTGAGAGCTGGCAAGGGAAGCTGTAAAGGAAAGGTGATTTAGAGGGAAGCTGTAAAAAGGTGACTCAGCTGCCTGACTTGACTTTAGGGTGCTAGATGCACTCACACACACAGACACTTTCCCAAAAAGCAGCATAGGCGTTTATTTATTTTCTAATCTCTGCTCCACATCCACGGAGTTTATAGAGCTGGAGCAATCTCCTGGCATGTCCAGATAAATTCCCTGATTGTTCCTGCTCCAAAGAGAGGACCTGGAGCTGGTGGTTACCTTGGGGTACAATGTTGGGATTCACCAGACAGGATTACAGAGGGGGCTTTTCTTCTGAGTGCGGGAGCTGGAAGTTTGTCTGCATTTCTCTCCTTGCACCGCATCTCCAAGGAGGTTTTCACTTTCTAAGAAGGATGTTACCCACTGAGCTATTCATAGCAGTTAAATGAGAAAAGGGGTTAATAAAATACATGCTAGAAAAAAGAAAATAAGATTAGAAGGACTGATGTTTTGGCTGTGAGGCCTTCAGTGGGCTGCAGAGAGACGGGGGGGAAAAAAAGGAACAAGATTATTATTTCTTTTCTCTGGCTCAAAGAACTTCATGGCCAGAATGGCACCACTAATCCAATTTTCTTTCTAACAAGTATTTTATCAACACCTCTTTCTTTTTTCTCCCCTCTATTCTCCTTCCTTCAGTCTCTACACTGACATCTGATTAGCTGCATTAAAACTAGCTTCAGCTCCAGGCTGGCTCTGCTCTGTTCGTGGGGCTCTCAGGAGCTGGGGACCCCCAGGACTGTGCCCATCCTTCCCCTGCTCACGTGTGCCTGTGCACACACAGTCCCTGCACTTTCTGGGCACCTGGTTTTCCCTGGCTGACCACAGCAAAGTCTCTTTTCCAGGCGCTCGGCCCCGCTTGGCAGAGGATCAGATGCAGCTCCACTGAAAGCAAACAGCCGCCTTTCCGAGGGAGTAAATATTTCGCAACGTGTTACTTCAGTCTTATTTATTATGAACATATTTTCCCTTTTATCCGGGGATTTGCCAACTCTCCGGAGTCACAAAACCTCGCCGCGGCCTCGCGGAGGGCGGCGTGCCTCTCCTCCCCCCTGCCATTCCGGGGGGATCCAGAGGTCTGGATTTCACCCAGCCCTGGCTCCCCTCTGGGAGAGGGGGGTGTGCTCCAGGAGCATGGCATCCTCCTCTGCTCCTTCCCAGGGACACCTGAGGTGGGAGATTTGGTGTTGGGTCGTGGATCAGAGTGAGGAGTTCCCATTAGGACCAGTCTGCCCCACTACGTCCTGGAGGGGTTTTTGGGGCAATACATTCCTGTAATGGATTGCCCCAAAACCCCTCCAGGAGGAGAGGAGTTGCTCTCCTGTTATCTGCCTTCTCTCCTAAACCTGCTGTGGGGAGAAAAAAGGAAGATCTGGTGTGAGGGATGGTGCTGGGGGAGACCATCAAGAGGAGACCCTGGAAAGGACCCTTTATCTTCGGCAGAGGAGAAAATGAATTAAAGCCTTAAAAGAACCTGATTCATCTTCATCAGCCCGTGCCTCTGGTCTGGCTGAGGGAAACTGCTGCTACACTGACCTTCCTTCATGGAGGTGTGATGGGGCTGTGAGGGGTCCTGTGGCTCCAGGCACTGCTCCCCTGAGTAGGTGGGCTTTTGGTAGTGCTGTTCTTTCCTTTCCTCAAGGGTTAAGAAAGCAGATCCTCTCCCAGAAAGGTTTGCCTGGGTCTGGGGAGGTTCTGAGGTGAGGTTTGTCCACCCAGGAGCACAGCAGCAGCTCTGGGGCTGCTGGCACTGTGGGGTGCAGTCTTTGCCTGGGTCACTCCTGGGTCCCCTGGGAGATAAAATTCCCCCTGTGTGTGTGTCAGGAGCAGAAGTCACAGGGGAGGCTGCTCGGCCACCCTACTGCTTTCAGAGGGACTGGGATCATGTAGAGCCAAGAGATTTTCTCTACTGTGTTTGACTCTGTTCCTCCATATAATGAGCTGAAAAAAAAAGGTTGAGTAACAATCATAGTGCAAGAGGGGGTGTCACTGCAGCCAGCCCCTCCTCTGGGCTGGGGCCAGCCCTCTATGGGATGAGCCTGTGCTCCCCAGGGCCAGGGCTTCCAGCAGCTGAGGAGGCTGCCCAGGAGCTGGGCTGTGCCCTGACCCAGCCCAGGCAGCCTGTCCAGCATTTTTACAGGAACAAGGAGAACTTTATTTCTTTGTTGCATCCTTGGATAACCTCCCTCTTCCCTGAGCATCCAGGTGCTGATTACTGGCCAAAGATCAGAGCAGCTGGTGCAGGAGCGAGTGGCTGAGCCTTGGCTTTGCTGCCACAATTTGGGATTACTGTTTAGGCAGAAATTAGCTGGCACAGGTGCCCCTCTTGGTCCTCTGGGTTTGTGGAGGGCTCTGAGGTGGAGGAGCAATGACCCGCCGTGGCTCGGGGTGCAAGGAAACATCTTGAGCTGTTCCCATTTGTTCCTAATCCTTCTTGGCTCTTCCCTTCACTGGAAAATGAGACCGTGTTGGAACACGACCTTGGTTCAGCATATTAATTAGTGGGATGTTTAAGATAGGTCAGCAGTTAAGTGCAGACAGGCACGGTCATGCTCAGGGTAATGTCAGGGGCTGGGAGTTAATCCTGCCATTCCAGTGGGGTTCACTCAGCACCAGCTGGGGGAACGACGATCAACTGGATCTTTGCAATCAAATTTGAGTTTTGATGGGAAATCAAAATGTTCTACAAGCAGAGAGGAGTTTCTAATTCATGCTTTTTTCCTCCCCTCTATAGCAAAGCTGAAATTCCAGGGCCAGTTTCAGCCAAACCCCAGAATGTGGGAATTCTGGGGTGCAGCAGCAATCTGTAGTGGACATGGTGGTGGGACATGGATGGGTGACACTGCCATGGCCCAGCCTCTGTGTGCTCCTCCACTCCCCCATGCTCTCCTTGCCCAGGCTTCCATGGGAAATGCCATCTGGGTCTGTGAAATGCACAGAGTAAAAACTCCACCTCCCTCATGTTGTATTGAGTTTAAAAAATAAGGCTGTTTAGTGGCAGTATAGGGTTTATCAGGATTTTCTTTGAGTTGGCTCAGTTTTCTTTGCAAAACCTTTGCTGTCAGCACATTTTCCACTGATTTGATGGACAAGACAAGCAGGACCCCACTGAACCAGCAAGTGACACCCCCAGTCTAGGCAGTGGCAGCACGAGCACTTTGGGGTGCACCAGCCATGACCTCCCTCCCTCCATTTCTTCATCCCAGATGTGGTGTTTGATGTCCCTGCCTGGTGTCACCTCTTTCACCAGCCCTGCTCTGGACCCCCAGTGCCACGTGCCTGCTCCACAGCCACCCCTCACGCCGAGTCTGTGCAGGCTTCGTTAGCATTTCTCAATCAACGCTTTCTCATTAGTGGCTGGGGCCACTGGGAGCTTTGAATGAAGGTGGAGCCAGGCCAGAAAAAGATCCTCTCCTGAAAAATTATAATGAAAGCAATAATGGCTGGGTCCTTGAGCAATGCCTGCCTATGACAATTGTTGTCTGGAGGCTACTTAATTACGAAACTCTGTTCTCAGCCTCGGGCTTCACGGTCTTGTGCCTTTACTCTCTCTTGAGCAATGTTTTAGTGCTATTCTCCTCAGCCTACTTCATATCAAGTTCAGAGTATCTGAAAGTTATATGAAATATATGTTGGTTTTCTATTCTATTTGCATGAATTTCTTGTATTGTGGGGTTTGTTTGGTTTTTTATCGGTATCTGAAAGCCTGAAGCTGGGATTATCTAAAGGATTATAGGAGAATTAGGAACCCAAAGCCAATTGATTTTTCTCTGTAAATTAGCCAAGTGCATTTGGAGGGCTGGAGGTTTTGGTCTGTGCTCATGGTTTCAGGTCCACCTTGTAGCATCTTGGTAGAGAGCTCAGCACAACTCGGGTGGCCTTAAAAAGGAGCTGAAGCAGGAGCAGTCAGTAGGAAAGTGCAGGTATGAAGAGGGAGACATGGCCCTGAGACATTAAACCGCCTTTGAAAATCTCCTTCTGACTCCCTGAGGCTCTCTTGAAAATGCCACTCTAAGTTACCATCAATTTTGATAATTAAGCACTGATTTAATTTTAGAGTAACAATAATTGTCAACATTTTCCAACCCAAGCACCTTAAATTAGACACGCAGCTCCGAAGGCTGGCGCGGGATCAAAGCGCGGCGGTGCGAGGTTTTTGGGAGATGCTGAGCACACACCGAGGTTGTGCTCAGGACTTCACAAACCCAGGCCATGTGGGCTTGGTCCCCTGCCAAACGAGGTGCACTCAACATGCGTTTCAACACCTCGCTTTAGGCACCTCGGATTAAAAAAATTAAAGGAAAAGAGTTGGCTGGGAGTGTTGCTCTGATTTTCCCCGGATGGTGAAAGCGCAGCTTGGCTGTGGTTCTGTGAGGAGAGGGCTGGGTCACGCCTTGGAGCCCATGTGGGGTGTGACAAGGATGTCACCAGGACCAGGATAGAGCCAGGTGGATTCTCTGAACCTCCTTCCCCGCTTTTGCTGTCCCTCCAAGGAGAGACTCAGTGTCCCACGGTGGCTTTGTGGTGGGTGCTGGCAGGGAGGGGTGGCCAAGGACCCCTTGGGTGACAGCGGGGTGCAGGTGGCAGGGATGCTGCTGCTGCCAGGGAAGGGCAGGAGGGATTCCCTCTGGGCAGCCTACTGGGAAGGAATCCTTCCGGAGAAGGAATCGCCCGTGTCCTGCTGGGATCGCCCGGTGCCAACGCTTGGGGACCCCTTGTTTTGGGGTGGGGGTCACTGCTGGGGCTGGGGAGGGTCCCCAGCGCAGGGCACCCAGCCCGTGTCCCGTCCGTGCAGGGCGAGGTGCCCTGGCAACATCAAAGGCTGATGAAGCCGATTCTTCACTCGTATCTCTCCTCGCCTTTGATGAGGCTTCACCTCGCTGTGCTCCCCACGCCCAGCCCCACCCCGGGTGCTGCTTTTGCTTTATTTTTAGCAGTGATTTGGAAATTGCTGGGGCTCCTCTTTTTTTTTTTTTTTTTTTTT
>VZRH01003998.1:618504-629421 GCA_013397555.1 Urocynchramus pylzowi
TAATTTAATTCCCCACTTTTTTTCCTCTTCATCTTTCCTTTTTTAATTTTTTTTTTCTCCTTTTCTTTTTCTTCCCAAGGCTCTCTCAGAGCCCGGTGTCCCCCCAGCCCCCCGAACCCCCAGCCAGCCGTTAAGGGCACATTCACACCTCTGTTCCTTGCCTTGTCTCCCCTTTATTCTTATGAAGCTCTCATTGATTATTGCCCTTAAATTCCTCAGTCCGGTCATAGATAAAAGGATAACCACTTCAAAGCAAAGTGTTAAGAGTTTAACCTCGAGCTAAAAGAGTGGACAACAAGGTAATTGAGGGTAATAACTGATCACAGACCTACTTTCAAAGGCACATGCAAGCCTCACTTTCAGATGGCTTTAATTTTATTAACATTTGTAGCAGCTCTAGATGCTTTTGAATCATTACAAACTTCAAAGCTTGAGGTAACACTCCAAATGGAGAACCTGACACCAGGTTTTTTGTTCAGGCCCACATCATATTGATAGTCTCTCTTGCAAGCATGTAACATCTCTTCTCAAACTATAAAAACCTAGATGAAGAAAATATTGCCAATAGAGAAGATCAAAGCCTGAACCTCCCTTTGAATGATCCCAAAGAAGTCAAAACAGAAAACAACAAGGGGGAAAAAATGCATCTATATTACTCCAACTGTCTTTATCCATATTTAAACTTGTCTGCTGAGGCAGATGAGGATGGATCATTCTCCCTGAGTTTTATCAAACTATTTGGCTGATCCTCTGTTTCTCTTTGGGCATTTGGAGCTGGCCCTTTGTCTTTTTGTGGCATTTAAACCACAGAATTTGGGAACAGCACGTAGAGGAACAGCCCTGACCCAGCTGAAAGGGCAGCCAGGTGAGGCAAACAAAAAAAAAAATATATTTATAAACTGAAAACACAGAGACTAAAACGGAAATTATAAAAACACCCACAGTTCTCCCTTCTCCAGGCCCTGATAATCCCAGTAATAAAGGTCATCTGTGGATGTTGAGCTGGTTTACAGCCAAATGGGGTCAGTGCCCCCCGTGCCAGGGATGTGCCCGTGGGCACCCCGGGCTGGCTTTGCTGGTGCAGCTGCACAGCTCCTTGTGCCTGATCCCAGTGCAGCCATTCCAGAGGCCACACGGTGAATGAGCCCAGGAATTGATCCAGGGTATAAATAGCCATTTTCTTTGTCTATTTTTTGTGCAGGAAGGGTTATTTTTAGCTGGGTGAGTTCCCTGAGCTAATGCCTGAAGCATTCACAATGAAGGGGGTGGCCCAAGGAAACGGGCTGGCCCTGCTGCCAAAAAACACATCCCTGCTCCCCTCTGCAGAGGGGCTGCTGCCTCTTCAGCTGGTGCCCAGGTTCTGTGCAGCTTCAGTGGTCAGGGGGAACCTCCCCAGCCTCTGTAAAGTCATCAAGAGAAGAAAAATTACTTGGAACATTTTTTCTTACTGGTGTGCAGCAGGTTTTTAGTGGTGTACTCCTTTCCTCCTGATTTGCATGGGTGTAATAGCAGTATTAGGCAGGTTATTATTTCAGTGCACTCCAGGACAAAGGGCTGGGTTTGGCTCCAGGGTGTTGAACAATGTCTCAGCTGTGACTGCAGCTGCTCCAGTGGTCACAGAACCATGTAAGGGTTTGGATGGGAAGAAACCTTAAAGCTCATCTCGTTCCACCCCCTGCCATGGGCAGGGACACCTTCCACTCTCCCAGGGTGCTCCAACCCTGTCCAGCCTGGCCTTGGGCACTTCCAGGGATGGGCTGGTCCTCCTGGGACAGCTCAGAACTCCCCCTGCTCCAGCCTGGAGGTGCAGAGCCATCCCAGCTGGAGCACAGTGGGCTTTCCAGGCTGAAGGCTGGGCTTGGTGACCAACTCCAGGTCTCTGACCCAGGGTTTTTATCATCTCACTTGGAGCCACGAGTGACAGATCCACATTCCCAGTGCTGGCTGGTGTCAGGTGTATCACAGGAGAGCCTCATTATCCCTGTTCACTTCAAGAGCAAATGTCAACGTGCCTGAGCTTGTGGAAACCACATCCTTTTAAATGTATTAAATAGCTCTGTCTTGAGCCTGCTCCGATATTACATTCTCCATGAACTGAAATCAATTTAATATAAGCTGTTCTCTCTGTTCCTGGGTTGGGCATGTGCCTGAGTCATGAAAGGACAATGGTGTTTGGCTTAAATCTGTGGAATTTATCTAATTTTATTGTCTAAAGTTATGGCTGGAAGAATAATCAGCTATTCCAGCATTTCTTTCCTTGAGTCCATTATCAGACAGGGTGGATAACTGGAACCCAGCACTAAAACACGTTACAGGTGCCCAAGGCAAGCCCTTGCAGACCTGGACCTGCACAGGGTGTGCTCAGAAATCCTGGCCCCTGTGGCCAGTTTGTTCCACTGGAGCTGCTGCCATCCCCCAGGCCAGCATGGAGCAGGAGCTGCCTCATTTTCCTGGGAGCTGATCATCATCCCAATGACCTTCAGTGAGAGAGGTACATCATGGCAGTGCTCTCAGTTAATTTAAGCAGCCAGGCATGGGATGGGGATCACAATCAAAGCGTTATTTCCATGATTTCCAAAGTTTTAGTTTCCATTTCCAAGCAAACCCCTTCATCCATGAGATGAGGTAAGTGTTCTCCTTCCAGCTTGCAGGGGGCTTGGGTGGAAGCTCTTATTTCCATTCCATGCACAGAGAGGAATAGACCCTAAATGTACCTCTGACAAATTCCTCAGAACCAGTGGTTTTTGGAAGTGTGAAACACCACAGCAGTGTGGTTGTCCTGTAGCTAACATGACCCTGCATCAGCCACAGCAGGATTTCAGCTTTTACTGCTTTCTAGGAGTTTTTAGGGCTTCCCCCAGGTGGAAATGTTCCCATTACAAACGAAACTTATCTCAGGAAGCAGCAGCTGGGACTTAGGAGGTGACAGCAACCTCCTGCTCTCCTCAGTGCTTCCTGCCATGGTCACCATCCCCTGTCAGGGGCTCCCCTGCATCATCATTAATGAGCTGATCTGCATCTTTGATTAGAAGGGCTTTGATTAGATGTGTGGAGGGGAAGTGCTGGCCTTTTCCAGGGGAATAACAGCAAGGTAGGAACTGCTTCAGTGCCAGAGGATCCTCTTGGGGATGGGTTTTGTTCCCTGGAATGGTTCTTGGAGTGCTGGGGAAATGATTATCCAGACACTTGTGAATGCTACCAAAAAAAGGAGAGGGGGAACTCTCAGTTGAGATGTGAAAGAGCCTAGATTATGCTCTCAGGATAACAGGAGATTTGAGTTAGAATTGTTTTCAAATTAAAAAAAAAAAAAACCAAACCCAAAGTGTTCTAATTTCAGGCCTGCTGGGAAAAGAGGGAAAAACCCAGAAGCTGGTTTGGGGCTGGGGATGCAGAAATGGGGATATGGTCTGATAACACTTAAGTTTCTCCTGAGTTTCAGTAGTATGAGGTTCCCAGTCCCCCCAGTTTCTTATGGGGAGCAAGGATACTGGGTAATTTCCAGGCTTCTTTGAAAGGATTTGAAAGCAAAAGGAAAAAAGATTAAGACAGTATGTTGATGGTGTCTACCCCAGCATGAAGATTTCTCGTAAAAAGAAAAAAAAAAAATCATTAATGAAATGTATGTCCAAACAGCCTTTTTGGGTCTGGTCAGGAGAGAGACTGACCTCACACTCAGCAAGTTTCCCTTCCTTTTAATGAATAGGGAAAACAAAGCTGCCAATATTAATTATTTAAGGATTATGGTGGAGGTTCCCACAGTGGAAGAAAACACCTCTTCAGACAATCAATAGGGCTTTGGCAGAGGAAGATACAATCTACTAAAAAGAAATGTAGATAAACTGGGAGAAGGGGGAGCAGTAAAATGTGATTTTAGATGAAATGACACCAATAATTTGGTGCTGGTTTGGACACAGGTGCTCAGGAAGGGTGACCTGAGGATGTGGGGGTGAGGCTTTTTCCATGCAAAGCCTCCTATCTCCAGCCTGCATTTCACACCTGGAAATAGAGGCATCCTTAAGAAAATTAATGTTTCTTTTGTGGCCTCAGGACTGGTCCAGCTTTTGAGAGGCATCACCCAGCTCCTGACAGCACCACAGGGGCTGGAATCTCACACCCTTCACTGTCCTTAATTCTGAGAATTGAATGGACAGGCAGAAACAAACCAAAGCAGGTATAATTTTAGGGTACTCAACTTTGACAGCAAACCTAAAAATAACTGTGCACAAAGGGCTTGGGTTTTTGGGGTTTTTTTTACTCCTGGAAGTGAAAAGTTTTATTTGACTTTATGATCTGCAAGTTTTCCACTAGTCAGAAAAGCCTGTTCTCTCCTAACCATTGTCTCTCCTCCTGCTTTTTCCATTACCATCCTGCTTTAAGGGCTCTGTGGATCAGGATATTGGGGTCCAGGAAGTTTTTTTGGGATGCCCAATAGCAGGCAGGGTGGGAGTGAGTCGTGGCAGCCCAGCAGGCAGAGCTGCATGGGAAGGGTTAAACTTCATGCTGCAGCTGCAAAGCCCAATTTCTTTATTTCCTGTTAATGACATTATTGCCTACATAAAACCATTGAAACATGTTTCTTTCATTTGTTTAATTTCAAATTCTGAGCACACTAGCTGGAAACTATGTTTAATAGTTAAACTCAAAACATTTGGATTTCCTTCCCTCGCTGAGATTTGCAGGGAGTGCACTTCATCCTTAGTTGGGTTTTCAAGGAGCCATTTTTACACAGCCATAGGAGCCAGCCAGAAAACAAACCAGATTAAATTGCAGAATCAAATCACATCAGTTCAGGCTGGTAACACATCATATATTTCCCTTCCTCTGCAGTCAGGCCAAGATACCATCAGCCCCAAGTCGTGTTCTCCTCCAGGAGCATCCAGAGCCAGGACACCCCTCTGTGCACGCAGGAGAAGGGCTTCCCTGAGCATGCCTGGAAAAAATGTTCCTGTTTCCATGAAAAAATGGAATGGAATCTCCTTCAGGCCCTGCTGGTAGTGATGCTCCTGTCACCTCCCCACGTTCCTCCTGCTGCGATGCGGGAAGGAGGAGGGCACGTGTAGGTGGGTCTGAGCCACCTCAGACTGGAAGGGAAGTCCTTGAATCTGAGCCTGTTGGGCAGATAAAGCTCCAGGCTGCCAGAGACACAGTGTCTGGTGAAGATTTTACCAAAAGCTCTGGGAGGGGTTTGTCCCACTGTCAGGTTTGTCCCCTCAGGGTGATGGACACTCACAAGTTGTTGTGTGGAGCTGATTGCTTGCATGCTGGAGTGTCTAAAAGTCACTTCATGAACACTCACAGGATTAGAGCATGGAGAAACTGGGCTTTGAACTACTTCAGATCCAGCTTCTCCTTGGCACCAAGTGCTAATGAAGCCCAGAACCACCATTGTTTAGCAGAAGCAGTGAGTAGAGGTGGAAAAATGAGGAATGTGGCCCTGAACAGCACTTTAAGGAGTCATGACTGACATGACAAGAGAACCACACTCATTGTTCTGCCATGGCATCATGGCTACATCCCTGGGAGCCACAGCAGTGCTCAATTTCTCATCAAAAATCTGTATTTGACAAAAAAATTCAAGAGGATTTAAATGTTACATTCAAGGACCATATGCAGGGGCACCTTCCATTAGACCAGGTAGCTCCCAGCCCTGTTCAGCCTGTCCCTGGACATTTCCAGGGATGGGGAATCTTGCAACCCTGCAGTCCTCGTTACAGGAAGGTGGCAGAGAAAGGAATGCCTCACTTGTGCATGGTAAGGAAGGGGTTGTGGAAAAAATAAGTCATGGGAAATTGGTCATAAATATCCTCATTTACCTCTTTTGCTCCCACCCTCTCTTCAATCACTGTTCTGTGTAGGTGATGGAAGGGGTTCAGAAATGTTAATAGATAGCAAAGTGCTCGTGTGTGTTTTATCAGCTCTCCTGGAACGGTTAATGCTGATACGGTGCCCCTTTCAAGTCTAAAAAATCTGGGCAAGCGTGTGCAGATAGCAGGGAGTGCACTGAACAAAACATCAAGGAAAAGAGTCTGTAGGGGGGATGGAAATGGTGAAAGGATTATAGGAGAGAAAATGTATCGGACTTATCTGGCGATGGTCGGTAACAAAAGTGTGTCAGTTTATGAAATGAACTTCAAATCCCATAAAACTAATTGTGTGTTTTCTTGTCCTATTTGTGAGTATCTCTGGCAGTGCTCTTCCCCCCCACTGGAAAAGCATGTCTTTGTGTGGATAATACCCTGTGCCTGCAGTATATGGGGAGATTACACAGCCCATCGGGTTCATACCTCTTAAACTAATGATGTTAAACTAGTTTATTAAAAAAAAAGGAGAGAGTAACTTCAAAGGTTCACATGTGGGTTGCAAACCTCTCATGTCTTCTGTATACAGGGTCTTCCTCTTATTTTGATCAAGGCTGTTCCCAGCACTTCTGTTGAAACAGTCCCAAGCCTTTGATCTCATTATCAACGTGACCACCAGTGCGAGCACGGGGACAGAGGGTGACATCAGCCACACTCGTGGGGCTGGATCCTACCCTCTGTGGGACCCCCCTGGGCTCTGCCTGTCACTGGCAAGTTTTCCTGCTGGGAAAGTGATTTTCAGACCCCGAGCCCCTGGCCCACTCTGGCTCAGGGACTAAATCCCCAGGGTGGGAAGGGCAGGCACAGGGATGGAGTGGGGACCAGGAGGGGAGGGCTTGGAGGGGGCTTGGAGGGGATTTGACCCCCTGTGGGGGCTGTGCATGGAGAGGAGGGAGTGCTCTCAACATGCTTGTTTCATGTTTCCTCTTTATTTTTCATCCATGTCCTTGTGAACCCCTGGCAGTGTCCAAGGCCAGGTTGGGACAGGGCTTGGAGCACTTCCAGTGGAAGTGTCCCTGCCCATGGCAGGGGCATGGAGCAGGATGAGTTTTAAGGTCCCTTCCAACCCAAACCAGGCTGGGATTCTGTGATTCAATGATCTTACCATGGTTTTAGCAGAGGTGCGTCAGCAGAGTCGGAGTCAGGCAGCAGCACCGTGCTCTGGCCTCCTGGTGGGGGCTGGACAGGCTGTGGTGGCATCT
This sequence comes from Urocynchramus pylzowi, assembly GCA_013397555.1. NCBI lineage: Eukaryota > Metazoa > Chordata > Aves > Passeriformes > Fringillidae > Urocynchramus > Urocynchramus pylzowi. The sequence continues at coordinate 625,565 of VZRH01003998.1, forward strand.
CTTGGTGGGGCTGGACAGGCTGTGGTGGCATCTCGTGGGCTGGACAGGCTGTGGTGGCATCTCTTGGTGGGGCTGGACAGGCTGTGGTGGCATCTCTTGGGCTGGACAGGCTGTGGTGGCATCTCTTGGTGGGGCTGGACAGGCTGTGGTGGCATCTCGTGGGCTGGACAGGCTGTGGTGGCATCTCTTGGTGGGGCTGGACAGGCTGTGGTGGCATCTCGTGGGCTGGACAGGCTGTGGTGGCATCTCTTGGTGGGGCTGGACAGGCTGTGGTGGCATCTCGTGGGCTGGACAGGCTGTGGTGGCATCTCTTGGTGGGGCTGGACAGGCTGTGGTGGCATCTCGTGGGCTGGACAGGCTGTGGTGGCATCTCTTGGTGGGGCTGGACAGGCTGTGGTGGCATCTCGTGGGCTGGACAGGCTGTGGTGGCATCTCTTGGTGGGGCAGGACAGGCTGTGGTGGCATCTCGTGGGCTGGACAGGCTGTGGTGGCATCTCATGGGCTGGACAGGCTGTGGTGGCATCTCTCAGGTTTCTTGAGGTTCCCCATGAGGAAGGCAGTACCCTGGCCCACGGTGTGTGCCTGTGCAGAGGGAAGGACTGACTTTGTCCCCTGGTTTAGGACTTGTGGCTCCTGACAAGCACAGTGTGGGCACTGCTCTGATGTGCTGGGGCTGCTGGATTTGATTTGATTGAGCTCCTGGTCCCCTGTCACCTCCACAAAGCCCCTTACAGGGACCAACAGAGCAGCCCTGGTGCAGCCCTCAGAGCCTGCAGGCTGCTGGTGTCTGTGCTGGTGTTCTGTGGGAAGACAAGAGCCTGGAGCCATCTCTCTTGGAGCAGAGCACCTGCCTCGTGGGCACACAGGAGCCAGCTTAGCTGGGTGCAGTCAGGAGGAGCCCAGGGAGTGTGGACTGGCACATCTGCAATGCTCCCAGAGCACTCCAGGCCTTGAAGACCCCTCTGCCTTTTTCTTTCCCACTTTTTTTTTTTTTTTCTTTTTCACTACCTGCTCTAAAAAAAGCTCAAAGAAAAAAAAAATTTAATTTCTCTTTATTGTGTAGCTTCACTGTGAACTGATTCTTTTAATCTAAAATTATTCCTTTTTTGTGCCACAATCTGACTTCAAGCTTCTTTGCTGCCTGTGAACATGACACACAGCAGCAGCCAGAGAGGAGGGGACAGGCTGTGTCTGGCCTTTGCTGGGCACCAGGAGGGCTGAGCACGGCTGGAGGACACTGCTTTAAACAGCTTTTTGCAGTCCTTTTCTCCCTCATTTGACTGAGTTTTTATCTCAGATGCAGAGAAGGGCTAACAAATAAAATATAAATAGTTAATTTTCCCTCTGTTCAACCTGGGAATTCAGATTCAAGTTTAGACAGGAAAATCAGAAGGAAATTCAAAGATGCTCTGCTTTCTTGATGACTGCAGCTGCTACCTGAACACAGAGATTCCCCGTAGATCTGCGAACAAGGACTTCCAGAAGCTGCTAAAGATGAAGAAAACTCTGGAAGACCTTCCTGTACCTGCCACCGCCTGCCTAGTTCACCGGATTGCTTTCAAATCCCAGGCACTGCGTGACTCTCCCCTGTTGGCAGCAGGAGAAAGCAGACTCCCTGACGGACAGGCAGGACAGGAGCGGGGCCAGGCTGCTCCCTGGCACCCCGCACAAAGCCACGGCCCCGGGGCTCGCCCTCCCCTGGCTCTGTTCCCTCGGTGTCCCTTTCTGGTGGCTGGCACAGAGGGGGTGGGGAGTCAGGCAGGTGTTTGGGTGGGCTGCTCCCCTGCACCTGCAGTCCCCATAATTTGGTAAATGAAGTCCCTGTCTGAGTTTCTGGGTTGCTCTCCCAGGGCGGTGTTATTGCACAACGGGGTTTGGAGAGAACCACTCGGGTAAATGACATTTTTATGAAATAGGATGAATGAGCCTTAATGAGATTTTCTTCCAAAGGGAACGTTTTCAGCCTCCATTATAATGGTTTAATTTTCTGTGCTGTAGCACTGAATGGGACTCGGAGAGGTTTTTGTCCAACATTGTTTCGAAGAAAGTTGTAAGGAGAAAGAGGTGGTCAAGTCACCTTCTCTTGGTTGGAGGTCCTGGACTGGAGGTGACACCACTGTCACCATCCCAAGGGGCCCAGAGGGACACAGGCTGCTCATTCTCCCAGGAAAGGACTATTTTGTATGGCTCAGTAACATCTGGCATTGTGGCACGTCAATATTTGGCATTATGAGCAGCAGAAATATTAATAATCCTAATAAATCATAACTGCTTGTTGTGCCTTGAAAGGGCTTTTACTGTTCAGCTCGTGGGCTTGGCAGGTCATTTGCTTTCCATGTCCAGTGGTGGCCATTCCCAGGCCTGGAAAATGTGTAACTGGGCAGCAACAACAAATTCACCCTTGTATTATTTCATTATTAGCCCAGGTTGCCAGTCCAGGCGCTGTCAGTTCATGGTGCTGTGTGAGGCTCCCAGATGGATTCAGCCACTGGATGGGTGACAAAATTGTGGCTTCAAAGGACATCACGTCCAGGGCCACCAGGACACTCAACCTCTTGGGGTGTTTGCTTTTTGTTCTGGTGCAGAGGGGGTTGAGCAGGGCCTGGAGCAGGAGGAGTGGGAGCTCTGTGCCCTGGGGTGAAGGCAGGCTCTGGGTTTGGGGATGGTGCAAACGAGCAGCTCTTCCTTGCAGGGAAGGGTGGGAAGGGAGAGGGACAGCTCTGGGGTTATGATCCTGGCTTCTGAACCCTCATTTGGGATCAGGCTGTCCCTGGGACCAGCACTGGAGCATCCCCGGGGTGCCCACTGCTCTTGTCCCATGTTCTCCATCATTCCCTTGGGATTTCCTTTTGCAGGGCAGGAGGGAGAGGGCAGAGGCACTGGGACCAGCCGTGCTGCTGGGAGCAGGGAGGGGCCATCTGGGCTCCAGTTCCTGGGGCTCAGGGCTCTGTGCTGGCTGGCATGGGCAGCCCTGGAGTGTGCCCTGGATGTGGGACAGGGCAGTGTGTGACCTGGGGACAAGGGCTGGGCCAGCCAGGGGCTTCACTGTGCCTTTGCATTTCCCAGGATCACCTCTCCAGGAGGTGCCCTAAGGATGCTCAGGCACAGCCAGCGTGGAAGGTGACGTTTCTTTGGCCGAAGGCTTTGCCACCTGCCCTGCCCAGAGTGACAGCACAAGGGTCAGGGGCTGCACACTGACCAAGGGCAGAGTTACATTGATTATTAGGAAGCAATCCTTCCCTGTGAGGCTGGGCAGGCCCTGGCACAGGGTGCCCAGAGCAGCTGTGGCTGCCCCTGGATCCCTGGCAGTGTCCAAGGCCAGGCTGGACAGGGCTTGGAGCAGCCTGGGACAGTGGAAAGTGTCCCTGCCATGGCAGGGGTGGCACTGGACGGGCTTTAAGGTCCCCTCCAACCCAAACCAGTCTGTGATTCTGTAATAATGATAAAAATCAAGTCATGCTGGACCCCATCAGCTCTGCCAGCCGGACCAAGGTGGGCTCTGGGCAGAGGGACAGCTCCTGGTGGGGCAACTGTGGAGCCCCCGGGTCCAGCCTCAGAGCAGGCTGAGGAGGAGGAGGGCAGGAGGCTCCTTGGATCTGGAGGGCAGGTTTGGGGGCCAACCCCTAATTAAAACCTTTTGTATGAAGTTCCAAACCCTCCATTCCGTGCCTGGTTAATATTTAACAGCTGGGGCCGGAGATGGGAACACAACTGCGGCCGGGCTTTGGCTGCTGTGCCAGTTCTATTGCAATCAGGGATTGTTTAATTAGCCTGCAGAGCGAAAACAGGCCCGCGGATTATATATATATATGTGTGTATATATATATATATATATATATATATTATAATAATAATAC